>LPNX010395521.1:120249-132304 GCA_001517045.1 Pseudotsuga menziesii
CAGTATCACAAGAACAACACAGATTTATCCTGGGAAAACCCTAACAGGAAAAACCCAGCAAAAGCTTCCTCATTATAGATGCCCCAAAAAGGTAAAAAGGTAAAACCAATAAGGAGATCAAAAACCTGATCCTCCTCCTTCTCCAGCTACTTCTCTCCTCCACAAGTGCGCTACTCAAGTGAGTGTGTGTGTCTCAAATGAGGAGCACTACACCTCTATTTATATTCATCCATTCACTTAAGTTAACTCATTTGACATGTAGGCTCGAGTTAAATCATGTAGGCTTGAGTTACACATGTAGGCTCAAGTAACCACACTGGGGTGCTAATGACCCACCTTTACAATTAGAGGGGACTACCTCATGACTCTTATTAGTTCTTCCGATTAGGAGCATCGAGGTACAATGTAATACAAGTGGTTCTCCCGGTAGGACCATCGGGGACCACAAAAAGATACATATAGAATATTCTTCGAAGTTACAATATTTCAACATTCATTGGCTAATGGAGGGGGTGGGATGTCGGCAGGGATAAAGGATGAGGTTTGACTTGCGATAACTTGAGTTGTCTTGTCGAGGTTCCTCACAAATGTTGATTTTATAATTCCCACAAACCTTGGCTTCTGGGGTATTTGTCTAGGGTGTGAAGGAATGAGCTGCCTTGATCCACTAGCTTTGATCAGAGGGCATCTAGTGGTGATCTTCTGGATAGAGTTGAGTAGTTCAGGTAGTTTCTCAATGTATGCCTGGAAATCACTGTCCTTTTCGAACCTCTCCAAGGTTTCTGGCATAGCATTTTTACATATGTTGACTGGGATTATAGTGGGTAGCTATGGAATTTATTCCTATGTGATATGGGTCGGAGATGGGGGTGGAGGTGTAAAAACTAAATCGACAACATTTTCAGCCGTTGAAGTGTTTGTGCTTTTTACCTTTTTCGACTGACCCTGCTCTGCTCCCGAATCGACAAAGCATTTGAATTGTGTCTCGACCGAAACTTTGTTCGCTACAGCATCTTTTATGATGTCGACGGCGGTAGCTACTAGTTCCTCTTCATCTTCTGATTCTGAAAGGATCAGCTTGTGCTTCCCTTTCCCTTTTGTTTTCGTTTCCTTTTTTCTTACGGCTGCTATTTCTTTTGCTAGATTTTTAATTGTGTCTTTGGTTATGGCATATTTAGGATTGTCGGGCTCAATGTCTTCCTGTAGTTCTTACCCTCCCTCCTGCTGTTGAACAAGGTTGATAATTTCTTCAGTTGGTTTGGTTACCTGCTGCTCTATCGGTATACTTCACCTTTGGGCCGTTGGTGGTATGATTGTTATTTGCAATCTATTGGTGTCCTCTGCTGGTGTTTATTCTAACACAAAGGTGTTGATGTGTAGTCGGAATTCATAGTCTTCTTCCTTCTCCTGTTTTGTCAGTGTTTCTTCAATTACTAGGTTGCCTTCCTTAGCTTTTTCTGGTGTCGACAGCTTTGTGCCGGATTGTCAAGCTAGCTTGTGGAAGATCTCTTCGACTATTGGGTAATAGTCAAGAGGCTTTGCTTTTACTTTTTCACCCTGCATATACCAAACCGTAGTGTGCTAAAGCTCTAGTTGGATGTGTGCGGTTTTCGACAGACTTCGTCGGATGTTTTGAGGCACCCTCCATGTGGTCATCTGGATCTTCAGGCATTGCAGCCAATTTTCTAACAACACCTTTCCATTTGCTAGTTATTTTAGTGTTCCAGTCTACGCAAATGACTTGAACCTCCACATGTGGAATTTTGTCAGCTCTTGGAACTGCTTGTCCCCGACTGGGCACAAGTGGTACATCACTATCTAGATTATTAGAGATGGGAACCTTATAATCCTGCCTGACTCCTGACATTTCTCACAAATAGTTTTGAACATGTCGGCAACATATTGAGACCATCTGTATACTTTTCATGTTTCGATTATTATGTCTACTGCCTCTAGCATATCCTGCTTCAGGTCACTCCCTCGACCTATAGCTGTGAGCCCTATTGCTATGATTTTGGCCACGATTTGTGGCATCCAGGATTGTATCTGGCTAATCATTAGCCCTTTTTAATTATTCTTGGAGGGAGTTCCAGTTAAACGTTCTACCAATCCTTCTTTTATGCCGACAGGGACTGGGTTGCCTTGGTTGGATAGACCAGTCATTTTGTATATGACTTCTCCATAGATTTCAACTGGTCTGTCGAAGTAAAATTTCCCATTGTGGTACTGGCTAATAATGAATTTTACTGATGTTTCCTTGGTTCCTTCGAAACTCGCCATGAACGGTGTGTGCATGCAGTTCATAATGGAGCTATGATTTATCTTTTCTACTGCTTGTGTTGTTTTCTTGTCGACATAAGCCCATTCCTTGATTTCAGCCCACGTTTTCTCCCATGAGGTTTCTTGTACCTTGGCATTTTTTTATGTTTCTTAACCTTCTCATCAATGGTGTTTCAGCAGATTGCAGTTCCTTTGTCTTTGCAGCTACAGCTCTGGTTTTTTTCGATGCCATCTTGTCAATTTCTTGGTCAACTTTTCTTATAGGTTTTTGGTTCTCAACTTTCTGATTGTTGAATTGCTCTATCTCTTCAAAATACTGTAAATGATCATTTTCTGTTCCGGTATTTATAGGCAGGGTGTTTGACGTTTCTATCGATGGGTGTATTAATGGCGGAAGTGATGTTCCAGCGTGGTCTCTGAGTTTTGCGTTAATGGTGATTTTCTTTTGGTGCTCCTTCTGATCATAGTCATGAAGGCGTGATTTGACCTTCGGGGTCGTTAGTCGATGTCGATCATGTGAGCGGTCGATGGTGGTATGTTGATGGGTTTGATGTCGGCTGTCCAAGCGTTGGTTTCCTGTCATCCTGGGTTATGGGTGTTGGTTCTGTTTTGTTGTTTTTAATCTTTTTATATTTTTATAGTTTTTGTCTGACAGTTATGGTTGTTATGTTTTTTTTTTAGAACTTGTTTTAATTTTTGTACCGTTTAAGTCGGGCACAATTAACAAATTTCCGAAATACTATGCCTTGTAACGTCCTTAGTCAGACTGATCAATTGGCATGAATATCTTCGACAACGTAGGGTCTCTCCCATTCTGTATGTAACTTTTTGGGTTTTCCTTTTACTTGAGTGTTGTATAGTAAGGCAAGATCCCCTATTGACATATTCTTGTTTTTGATATTGCGATCATGCCAAGCCTTCTGTTGTTTTTTTTGGATTTCTTGGTGTTGTAGAGCAATCAGTCGGTGTTCTTCTAGCTTGCTTAATTGCATCAGTCGGTCCTTCCTGCCTTGTTGGACATCAACATGTAAAATATCTACTATGTTAGGTGTTTGCCGTCGAAAATGTAGTGGAATAACTGCTTCTTGTCCATAGACTAGTTGAAACAATGTTTGGTTGGTCGAACACTTGTATGCTGTTCTGTAAACCCATAGTACTACAGGTATCTTTTTGTCCGAATCATCCTTGTCGGTATTATAGATTTTGGTTAGGCCCTTTGTTAATGTTTTGTTAAATTCCTCGATTGCTCCATTCGACTGGGGGTGATAAGCTGTACTACGTCGATGGTCAATTTTGAACTGGTATGTTAGTGCTTTGATGGTTTTATTAATAAAGTGTGAACCTTGGTCACTGATTAGGGTTATTGGGCATCCAAATCTGTTAATTATATTTTCATAGATAAATTTAGCAGCTATCTCACTGGAACATGTGTCGACTGGTTCTGCTTCTGCCCACTTGGTTACATATTCTACTGCAGTTATTATGTACCTTGCACCTGTTCTTTTTGCTAGTATGGGGAATGGTCCTATGAAGTCAATCACCCAAATTTCAAATGTCAAACTTGGGTTTATTGATATCAAGGGAATTTCTGTACTAGGCATAGTTCGACCTAGTTGTTGACAGCTGTCGCATTGGCTTACAAATTTCTTACAATCTTTGTATAGTGTCAGCCGCCATAGCCCTGACTGTTGGATTTTCTTGGCAGTTGTGTCTACTTGAAAATGTCCTCCCACTGGTCCATAGTGTGCTTCATACATGATATTATTTCTTTCATGTTCTAATACGCATCTTCTAAGGATGTCGTCCAGGCCCATTTTATATAAAAATCCATTTATGAGGCTATACGGTGCAGCTTTCATCGCTAATATTTGTTTCTTTTTCGTGCTCATGCCCTCTGGTGCTTGTTCATTTTCTAAGAATTGAGCTATTTCCTCTAATTCTGCTGGGACTGCTTCTATTCAAAATAAATGTTCACCCGACAGGTCATCTTCGACTCCTGTTGGTTCCTCTCCTGTGTTGATGCGTGACAAGTGGTCGGGTCCGACATTTAATTTTCTTGGTCTAACAACGACTTCAAATTTGAATTCTTGGAATAGAAGTAGCCATCGAAAAATTCTCCCATGGTGTACGAGTTTATTTACAAGGTATTTTAATGCTTGGTGGTCGGTATAAAAGATGAAAGGGTTGGCTAGTAGGTAAAGCCAATACTTTTGTAGTGCAAAGACCATTCCTAATGCTTCTCTCTTTGTTGTCGAAAGGTCTTTTCTGCTTTATTTAAATTTCTACTGCTATAAACGATGGGGTAGTCCCATCTGTCGTCCCCTGGTTGTGTTAAGATTGCTCCTATTTCTAGGCCTGATGCGTCGATGTGTATGTGAAATTTGGTGGACCAATTCGGGAACCTTAGAATGGGTGCTTCGACTAGCTTCCTTTTTAGTGTTTCAAATGACATGTTGCATTCCTCTGTCCAGTCGTACTCCTGATCTTGTCTTAATAGTTCTTCCAATGTATAGGTCATATCTGAATAGTATCTTATGAATTTCCTGTAATATCCTGTATGACCAAGTAGTACCCTGACTTGTTTTGGGTTCACCAATGGTTTTAAGTCGAGGGTAATTTTTATTTTTGCAAAGTTGACCTTGATGCCTTCTTTGCAGACAATGTGTCCTAATAGTATCCCTATAGGGGTTAGAAATATGCATTTCCTTATGTTTAGAGATAGCTGGATTTGTCAGCATCGTTCCAACATGAGCCTTAGCCATTTGCAGTAATCTTTCAGTATAGAGTATATTGTCCAATCATAGAAATATACTACCATTGTTTTGTAAATATATTCTTGAAATGTTTTGACCACAATTCTCAAAAATACTACAGGTGCGTTTTTTAAACCAAAAGGCATAACTCTGTAAGCAAATGAGCCAAATTCACATAGGAATGTTGTCTTTTTCTGGTCTTCTTTAGCTATTGGTACTTGGTTATAACCTGAGAATCTGTTTGTGAACAAGTAGCATTCATGTCCCACAGCTTCATTTAGGGTTTCATTTGCATAGGGTGTTGGAAATGGGTCTGTTAAGGTGACCTTGTTTAATTATCTGAAGTCGACACAGATCATTAGCTTTGTCGAGTTGTGTTTCTTTGGTTGAATGACCATTGTACTTTCCCATTCTGATTGGACAATGGGGTAGATAATTCCTGCTGCAAGCATATTATCAATCTCTTTCTTGACTATCTCTTTATATTTATGAGCTAATTTATATTTCCTGTTCTTTACAAGTTGGACATCAGGTTTGATGTCGATCTTCATTTCACCCATTTCATGGACTAGAACTTTGAGATATTTGTAGTCTCTAGAGAATACATCCTGGAATTCTTTTAGTAAGTTTACTATTTCTGTTGTTTGTTCTTCACTCCAGTAATCGCCAATTTTTTCCATTTTTGGTCGATCATCATTTGAGATGTCAAATTCTTTAGTTTTCACTTTAGCATCTAACCATTCTGGTACTTTGCTTCATTGATTGGTCGGATCCCTTCTTTAAACTGTGAAAATGTAGCAGGAAAGTCTGCCGCAGTCATTCGGTCGATATCTTCTTTATCGGCTGTCTCGACTTTGAGTACTGTGCGAATTGGTTTTATTGTTTCTGCATGGTATCATTTCCATCGAAAGCTTTTCCCTTCTGGATTTTCATTTTCCATTTGTAGTCTTGTTGATTATGGTGTTGTCTTGGTTTTTCTATTATTACATGTTATTGTCGGCTGGTCATAATTTTTTGTTAGGGTTTTGTTATCGGCCGGTTCTATAAACACCTTGATTTGTTTTGCAGTTTCGACTAACTTTGTGTTTTGTGGTATAAAGCTGAAGTCTTTCATAAAGTTATCTCTAAGTTCATGCCATAGGAATGTTTCACCCTGTGCTTCTTCCATTTTGTACCATTTGTTTGGTAAGTCAGATAGTGTCGATGGAAACAGGTGTGGCCATGTACGTTTGTCCTTATACCCAAGTCTTTTCCACTCTTTTTTGCATGTTCTTATGTGCTCTTCTAGGTCCTGCCCTTGGATGAACATAGGTATTTGGGATTGATTGGTTAGCATTTTTCCTTCGAATCTTTCCATAAAGTAAGTTGAAGCTATTGTCCATGTCTGCAATATTGATTGATGAATATCCCACCATCTAGCAGCTTGTCTTGTGAAGGTTTCTACTAAGTTTTGTAGTCGGCCATGTTCACCATTGTTTTTTGATACTTGTTCTATATGCATAACTGGTGATTCTCTTTCTTTGTATCTTGGGATTTGTTTGATACTTACATTTGTTGGTTTTAGGGTAGGGTATTCCTTGCTTGAGTCTTTTCAAATATTTTTGGGATGATGGAAACCAGGAAACATTGTTGGACCAGTTTCTTCTGCACTATTTGAATGGTCCAGCAACCTCTTGCTTGTGTTTCATAGTTTTCGACTTCCCAATCATATAATTCTGTGTCTGAGTTGTATCCTACTGAATCTTGATTGCCTAAGTGAAGTTCGCCATAGAAATTGAGTTCTTTGTAGTCTTCATTATTTTGTATTTGATATAATTGTCGGATGTCGACTTATTCATCAATAGGTTCTATCCAAGGTTCTCCTTGGGATGGATGGATAGGTACTATGAATTTTTGTCCATTCCCTTTTATTTTGATCCTTTCTTTGTCTAAAGATATCGATTCTTTCATTTTTCTTCCCCAAGGTTGACCTACTAACGCTGGGAAGGAACTGGATCCTTCCTTAGGGTCAATAATTTCAAAGTTGACTTTGGTCGATATTATTTTTATTGTCGTATTGACATTTCTCCAAACTCTGATAGGTTCGATCAAACCTTGGTAGGATAATTTCAGGTATATTCTTGATTCGTATAGTCGAGGTCTACCCAATTGTTCCCAAGTGTCCCAAGTCATAATGTTTACTTGTGAGCCGAAGTCGAGTACAACTTTTCAGACATGGTATCCTTCAATTTCTATGTCGACAAGTGGGTCGACATCACTTTTGTCCTTTTGGTTTAGAATGCAGATGTTTTTTGTTTGTTTTTCTGTATTATTATTGTGTTTCATATTATACATTAATTCAATGAATTGAGATACCGCTTTATCTTCTTGTACTAAATGTATTAATTATTTAACTGTGCTTCGTCGACTATCATCAACTTCTTCTTGTCGAGCAAATTCTTTAAATATATTAGTTGCATTTTTATACAATTGTTTTTTTTAGCTGGGTTAGGATAGTCATTCTTTTCTTTTATTTATCTTATGCATCGATTATCACTCCCAATTTTTGTCCCTTGTTGGGTTACTATATGCAGATTCTTTGTATTGATTACATCATGTTTTTGAACGCACGACAAGACATTAACATTTTTCTTTTTATTGATTTTATCAAGCATAGTAGGGAAATCCTCTAATGAGTGATCCCCGACTCCACAGCTAGTACAAGGTTTTAAATCGGTTCTATCCTTGTATGGGTAGTTTGTATATTGGTGACCTTCTTTATAGCATGTGAAACACTGGGTGGGCTGATGTGGTCGATTTTCGCGATTCCCAGAGAATCGACCTCGACCTCCATATCCTCTCCGACGGTTGTCGAACTGGTGCGCATATCAACAACCTTCGTATCTTTGATTATTCTGTTCATTTTGAGCATGGCTTCACTGATTGTTATTGTTGTTCTGCGCAAATGCATTTTTCTGGTAGGATGCTTGGTAGTTTTGTCGATTTTTTAAGTTTAGGTGGCAGTCGACCATGGTGTGACTTTTGACTTTACAGATTGCACACCAAGATGCTTTGTCATTTTTCATGTTATACGGGAAATCCTTTGTTGTGTGTTCTCCATGTTCTTGGCAGATGTCGCAGAAGCACTTGGTCTGAACAAATCGAATGTCATGTCGGCTGATGTCTTGTCAACAATCACTCTTTTGTGTGTCCAGCCGTTGAGAATTTTGTGCACTAGACATCTTGATTCTTAAGGTTCAACTCTTTCAATTATTTCTGCATGATTTCTAGCTGTTCTTCCAGTCTAGTATCCATGGGATATGCTAGAAAATATTCATCCATCCCCACTTGCAGAGATTTAGTAATCGCATCTTCGTATGTTTTAAACGTCTCCAAGCTTATGTGCCGCCGAATTTTCTGTGATAGACCTGTAAAGAACCACTGAATTAATAGTTGTTCATCAATTACACAATCCAGTTAGCTGAGGAGGTCTTTCCAATGTTTGTCATACTCTCGGACAGACTCTGCTGGCTTTTGCGATGTTGTTTTCAACTTTTTAGCTGCCAGATGTTTTGCATCTGGGGTGTCAAAGAACGACAAGAATTGCGCTTTAATTTCTGCTTTATATGCTTAAGGGGTTCTCTTAGTAAAGGTCATGTACCATGTTAGTGATCTTTTCCTCAAGGCGCCAGTGAACTATGCCATCTGTCGATCTTTAGATGTAACCTGATTTGCCTCTCATGTCGACTCATAGATAAACCAATGTCATCTAGGATCTTTGTCACCCTCATATAGAGGGATTTGCACTGATCCATGACCCATGTCGGACTCGCTGTCACTATCTCCTCCAGGAGGTGGCGGTGGTGGGGGTGGCGGTGGGATGTTTTGCTTGTCTCTTTGTATAGAGTTTTTGTCGACTAAACTTTCATTTTTGTCGATTGTTTTGTTTTTCGTTTCTTCTCTGACAAGCAGTCGGTTCTGGTCGACTTCTCCTATCGATGTCCAACTACAATTATTTGTCTACAGGCCCGACTGTTCTATATTATCCAAAGCTGTATTTGGAAGGGGGGGTGCTTCTTCATGTGTCGGGTAAAGTAAGTGGATACTTCGGTTGGAAGGGTATGCCTGAAGCGTGACCCAGTTTCCTTCCTCAAGTCAACGGATCACTATATGATTATCATCATTTACCTCGTTGTCTAATCGGCTCCATATACCAAACTCACTAGCTCTTAGTCTTAGGTCTTCTTCGAAAATGTCTTGTATCCTAGTACTCAGATTCATTGGATATAGAGGTCTTATCTTCTAGGGAACTTCTATTTGGAGAGCTTCACACTGCTCTATCCATAAGTCTTCTTCCATGGGTGATGCCTCTTCATCCACGCCTTTTTCCTGTCGTTCATGACCCGACTCTAGCGGATTTATTTCTTGGTCTGTCACCCTAGTACTAATTCCTCTTTGTAGTGCTATAGCCCTTTCTCTTCTTTCTTCCCTTCTTTTCAGCCTTCTCTCTCTCTCTCTATTCTCTGTAAATCCTTCATACCTTTGTGTGTCACTATCTGTTCAATTTCAGTTTTAGGTTGACTTTTCATTGCTGGTGATGGTATATTCTTTTAGTCAACTATAATCCTCTTCACTTTACCCCGACATATGACTAAATACCCCCCCATAGCCTACCAGACGCTTTAGAAAGCTCGGATAGTTCTATTTACTTGCTTAGGAAATATTCCCACTCCCTTTCGGCAATAAATTTCTCCCACTTTTTCTATTTCTCCACCCAGCTGTTGATGTAATTGTAACTTCAAAATGTATTCACTTGTATTTCTTATCTATTGTAACCCGATGTTCATTCTGGGATTTATTGTAATGTACTTGAGTCATGTCATACTCCGATGTTTATTCCGGGAAGTTTCTATAACGAGAAAGTCATGTCAAGTCATTGTGGGTAACCCTCCTATTGGTCAAGGGTTAAAGTCCCCACAGTTGTGGGGCCTTTCGGTTATTAGACTATCCTAGTGAATTCGACCCTAGGTGAGTCATTGTAAGTCGGGGAAATAGTCCCCACCATTGTGTTAATAATAAACCTTCTTGTTGGTCGGAGGAGGCAAAGTCCCCACAAGTTGTGGGGCACTAGGGTTATTAGACACTCCTAGAGATGTCGACTCTAGTAAGTGATTGTTAAGTGAGGCCGACATGATGGAGTGAGTTCCAAGTGAACGGAAGAATATAAATAGAGAGTGATTCTCTCTATTTAGGACACACACACTCACTCATTGGGGCTCATGAGTGAGAGAGGAGAAGCTCTCTCAGTGTGAGAGAGAGAGAGTGCTGCTGCCGGGAGATCATCTTACTATTTTCCAGTTTTACCTTTGGTGTTGATTCTATCTTTGAGGAAGTTGTGGGGTTTTCTCCTTTATGGTTTCCCTGAGGAAAATTCTTTGTGTCTCATCTCTTGTGTTGTGCTTGTGTTTTATTGTTGTGCATGTTATTCTCTTGGTTAAAGATCCTAAGATCATAATGGTAGCTTGAATGTTGAAAAACTAACATGGTATCAGAGCTAACCCGAGAATAAGACATTGTGCAGCTACAAAAGCTAGGGATTCTTAATTTTTGGGCCTCTCTCCACAATCCATCAGCAAAATTATGCTAGGCTGACTTTCCATTTAAGGGCGCATCTTTCTGTCGAAGCAGAATTCGATTCCGAGCATTTTCAGTTTTCGATGCAGAAATTAGGGCTTTCTACAGAAAAGGAATTTTTGAGTGGGCCTAGCATAGTATTTTTCTCCTCATCAAAATTTAAGTTTAGAGACTTGGATCAAGAAATTTGGTTGGGAGAAACTTCGGGAAAGTCAAACCCTAGTTTGACCCCGAGCTAGAAAAACCCTAAATACTAAAACGACTAAGTTTTGGTACATTCGCTATATACTGAGATTGGCGAAGGCTCAGGAGATAAAAATTACAGGGGATAAATATAAACTCCTAGTGAACACTTTGTCCAAACTTCAGCCTCAGATTCACTATATTCTGGGAGATATGATCCCTCCACGTTAGGGTTCCAGCCTCTTCGAAAATTCATCCCTAAACAGGACACCTAGGGAGAATTGCTATAGCTTGGGCTACAGACATCCAAATGGAATTCATGAAGTAGTTCCAAAAATTCCATGGAATTTAAATTCTTGTGGTCTGAAGTGTAGACCTAGAAGATGAAATAGTGACATGTGGCAGTCCGTACAACTTTGTTGTTCTGAACAGTCCTATGACAGGTCACCATGGGAAAAGGATAATAAATCCCAATTGTTGAAACCTATGGTATTGGATGAGGGACATGTGAGGTTACCCCAGTGAAAAATTTTAGACATAGAGGAGTAGTAATTTCGGAGATATCATAGAAACAGTAACATGCATTTCTACAGAAGAAAGTGGAAAACTAGGGCTTCATGTTCCGGGAGCTTCCCTCCACTATTTTCAGAAAAGGAGTACATCAGACAGCTCTATTTGAAGAGATCTATCATTCTATCCAATCAGATCTGAAAGATTCCAAGTTTTGAAAATTAGGGTTTCTCTGACAAACCCTGGATCAGTGTACTCCGAAACCAGGATGGACACCTCAAATCGGTAAGATCTATTCTTCTGTTATTTTCATTTGAGATTCTCATTTCAAAGTGATCTATCACATTAGCTTGATGATAATCTTGGTGAAGTTGACAACTTCCAAGCATGGAAGTATATGATCTCTCTAAAGAAAATGAATTGGACACCTACATGAGTAGAGAGGTTCCAGTTTCAAAGGGAGATGAGGCTAGAAGCCTTACACAAGAAGAACTTGGTCAAGGCCAAGAAGATCATGGTTGATTCAGTCATGGATCAACTTGTACCACAAGTTTCTTCCCTAAAGACACCGATGATGTTTGATTCCTTGACCAAGCTAGTTGAAGGGAATAACAAAAATCAGAATATGACCTTAAGAAACCAGTTGAAGGAAGTGAAGATCCAGAATGCAGAGACCATACAGTCATACTTTACAAGGGTCTCTCAAATCAAAGAAC
>LPNX010395521.1:132389-157511 GCA_001517045.1 Pseudotsuga menziesii
AGTGGTGATAACCACCTTGAATGGCCTCCCAGGATCATGGGATTCATTCATTCAAGGAATGTGTGGCAGAAGGAAGTAATTACTTTCAATAGACTCTAGGAAGAAGAAGAAGCCCGACTCATAAGAAGAGAAGAGAAGATGGGAGCAATTGAAGATCAAGCTCTCACCATCCAAAGAAGATCCCTCAAGCAATGAGGAATATGAAGAACTCAACTCTTGAAGAATCTCTTATCCATCTTAGCATTTGGATAAGAAATGATGCTATCATGAATGAAGAAGACGATGAAGTTGAAGGCTCAAGAAGGAGTCTACCCACAAAACAAATAAAGATAAGTATTCAATTGTCATTTCATTGTTTTGTTATGCATTTGTTTATATTTAGTTAAAGTATTATGCATGATAGATTGTTTGTATTAATCACAATATACTACTAATATGCATGTGATGGGTTAGTAGCTCATGGTGCTATGCAATCTCCATTGCTACTTATCTAGAATGAAACCTCTTTGCTGACATATTGGATTAGTGCACAATCTCAATGTTGTCCTATTAGAGATGGAAGGAATCTAGAAAAGTTTCGTGAGATATGGATGAACGTTGTATTGGCTAAAGTAGTTGCATGATCACATATTTATGCATAAGAATTTGTCAGTATGAATATTCCTTATGAAATGTTTCTAACCATACAAATGCATTTGACTTGTAGGAAAGATCGCATACATAATCGCCTACAAGCAAAGAAGGATGAGACTTGTTCTGAAGAACAAGTGATGACAGTTCAAGATTAATATGACGAATACAGCGACATCATTGATGCAAAACCTTCAAGCTATGAAGAATTCCAGTTCAAGAAGAATGATGTCTAGGATGCAGTATCGATACATGAAGGGAAGTTCATGGGATACAAAGCAAGATTCGTAGCACAAGTCTTCTCAGGAAAAGAAGGCCTAGACTACGAAGAGACATTTGCAACCAGTAAGAGTTTAAACACATATATGATGAGCATGATGAAGATATTAACCTTTTCTACAAGGTTGAAGATGTAAGTCTATACACTAGATGGTCACATAGAATATTAGTAGCATAGGAAGCTACTTGTCACTCTGGTACAGAATGTTTTAGTGCATAGAGTACGGAAGACAGAGGGAGTATGATGGTTCACTTCAAAGGGAGTGACTGCAGAAGATCTAACATTCGACATGATACGACAGGATGAATAGATTAATAATGACTCTAGGCTTTACTGAGAGTAAAGCAGATTTCAACCTTTGCTTCAAGGTTGAAGGCGAAAGACCAGTGATGTTCCTATTATGTGTCGATGCACTATTTTTCTAGGCATGGAGGTGTGGAAGAATGTAGATGGAATCTTCCTTGGACAAATGAAGTATGTAGTAGAGATCCTGAGGACGTTCAAGATGATTGACTGCAAGGCCATGACCACACCTATGGCATCGAACATGAAGCTATTGAGTGATGCTTCATCAGAGACAGTTGATGCTACGATGATTGGGTCCTTGATATACCTGACAAACACAAGACCAAATATTTTGCTTTGCGGTGAACACCTTGAGCCAGTTCCTGATAGATCGGAGACATGTTCACTTGATTGCTGCAAAGCATATTCTGAGGTACCTGAGGGGTACAGTTGATTATGGGCTCAAGTATGATGCGAATCAGAAGATTAACCTGAAGGGTTATGTTGATTCAGATTAGGCAGGCAGTGCCATCAATGGGAAGAGCACTTCAGGGTGTTGCTTTAGTATGGGATCAGGTGTGATCTCTTGGTTTAGCAAGAAGCAATCCTATGTGGCACTGAGTACAACTGAAGTAGAGTATGTCGCAGCTTGTTCAGCTAGTTATGAGGCAGTATGGCTAAGGAAGCTACTGTTTGATTTATTTGATCTCCAGTTGGATGCTACTTGTATACAATGTGACAACCATAGTTGCGTGAAGTTGTTAGAGAATCTAGTGTCCCATGACAAGTCGAAGCATATCAAGATCAAGTATCACTATATCAAGGATATGATGCAGAGGGGAGCAGTGAAGCTCCAGTATGTTGCGATGGAGGAATAGATAGCTGATGTATTGATGAATCCATTGGCTAGGATGAAGTTCGAGTACTTCAGTGAGAAGCTTGGTGTTCTCCAGATAGAGGTTTCCTCCAAGGGAAAGTGATGAGTCCCATAGCCATTCTGACAAGTAGGTCAGATATAAGGGCTGAGCCATTCTATCACGGTGAGAGGATTGGTTCCTTCCATGTCAGATATGAGTGTTGAGATCCATAGCCATTCTGACATGGTGAGAGGATTGGTTCCTTCCATGTTCAGATGTAAGGGCTGAGCCATTCCGTCATGGTGAGAGGACTGGTTCCTTCCATGTCAGATATGAGTGTTGGCCATTCTATCGAGTAGGACATATGTAAGGGAAACTGACATTCTAGGAATGGAGGCACCTGGTTAGTTACCAGGAAAACTCAGTCTGTGACTGAGAATCCATTCTGATGTGACAGAGGGATGTGTTCCCACTTGATCAGATGTAAGGGCTGAACCATTCTATCATGGTTAAAGGATTAAGTTCCTCCCATGTCAGATGTGAGTGTTCGTCATTCTGTCAGGTAGGATAGATGTAAGGGAAACTTCCATTCTCTAGGAGAATGGAGGCACCTGGTCAGTTATCAGGTAGCTCAGTCCAGGACTGGGGGCCATTCTGATATGTTTGTTGGGATGTGTTCCCTCATGATCAGATATGAGTGCAAGCCCTTTCATCATTGTGGTAGGATGTGTTCCAGCCTGGATGAATGTAAGTGCAGATCCTTTCTTCGATCATGTGTTGATCAGATATAAGTGCTGAGCCTTTCTTCGATCATGTGTTGATCAGATATAAGTGTTGTTCCTTTCTTCGATCATGTGTTGATCAGATGTAAGTGCAGTTCCTTTCTTCGATAATGTGTTGATCAGATGTAAGTGCAGTATCTAGATTTGATCATGTGTTGATCAGATAGAAATGTTGTGCCTTTCTTCGATCATGTGTTGATCATATGTAAGTGCAATGCGTTTCTTCGATCATGTGTTGATAAGATGTGAGTGCAGTATCTATCTTCGATCATGTGTTGATCAGATAGAAATGTTGAGCCTTCCTTTGATCATGTGTTGATCAGATGTAAGTGCTGGGCCTTTCTGATATGATAATAGGATTGGTTCCTACATGATCAGATGTGAGTGTTGGGTGTGCCTTTCTTATGAGTGGGTCAGATGTAAGTGCTGAGCGTGCCTTTCTTCGATCATGTGTTCATCAGATGTAAGTGCGGTATCTATCTTCGATCATGTGTTGATCAGATATAAGTGCTGAAGAAGACCTACATGGAGGCTAGTCCTACAACCAGCATGAAAAAGGGTTGGCTCTGTAGAACTTCCTATGACGAGAAGAATCATGAGATAGGACCCGTGTTGATCTAGATCGAGTGATGATCCAGATCCAGTGATGATGATCCAGCAGTGTTGATCCAGATCGAGTGATGATCCAGATCCAGTGATGATGCCCAGTGATGATCCAAATCGAGTGATGATCTAGATTCAATGATGATGATCCAGATTGAGTGATGATCCAGTTCCAGTGATGATGATCCGGATCGAGTGATGATGATACAGATCAAGTGATGATCCAGATCCAAATGAAGATGACTTAAAGATGATGAAGAACTGACAATGACCAAAATGACACAGAGAAGAAGACTTGTGCTGATAAATTGTGTCGAGCGAATACCTTCCTATTTAAGAGGGAGTGTTGATGTAATTGTAACTTCAGAATGTATTCACTTGTATTTCTTATCTATTGTAACCCGATGTTCATTCTGGGATGTATTGTAACGTACTTGAGTCATGTCATACCCCAATGTTTATTTTGGGAAGTTTCTATAATGAGAAAGTCATGTCAAGTCATTGTGGGTAACCCTCCTATTGGTCAAGGGTTAAAGTCCCCACGGTTGTGGGGCCCTTGGGTTATTAGACTATCCTAGTGAAGTCGACCCTAGGTGAGTCATTGTAAGTCGGGGCAATAGTCCCCACCATTGTGTTAATAATAAACCTCCTTGTTGGTCGGAGGAGGTAAATTCCCCACAAGTTGTGGGGCACTAGGGTTATTAGACACTCCTAGAGATGTCAGCTCTAGTAAGTAATTGTTAAGTGAGGCCGACATGATGGAGTGAGTTCCAAGTGAATGGAAGAATATAAATAGAGAGTGAGTCTCTCTATTTAGGACACACACACTCACTCATTGGGGTGCATGAGTGAGAGAGGAGAAGCTATATCAGTGTGTGAGAGAGATACTGCTGCTATCAAGAGATCATCTTACTATTTTCTGGTTTTACCTTTGGTGTTGATTCTATCTCTAAGGAAGTTGTGGGGTTTTCTCCTTTATGGTTTCCTTGAGGAAATTTCTTTGTGTCTCTTGTCTCTTGTGTTGTGCTTGTGTTTTATTGCTATGCATGTTATTCTCTTAGTTAAAGATCCTAAGATCATAATGGTAGCTTGAATGTTGAAAAACTAACACCAGCTAGAATTTGGTGGCGGTTCATGCAGTGATGGGCGAGGTTCGACAATATGACCCACTCCTTTTTCTATCAGGAATTTGAATAGTAGGGTCGATAGAGAGCACAAGAACTACTTGGTAAGGTCTGTATAGAATTTCTTATGAATGGTTTCCACCGAATTTCTTTCTTCTATTGCTTTCTCCTCGCAGAATTCATCGACAATCTTTTCAAACCACTCCGACAGGTTTGTTCTTCCCCCTCGAATCAGTTTCTCTAGTAGCTCTTGGTCCTTAGTCGCTTCCATCTTTTTCATCTAGAAGTTTTTTCAAAAGTTGGGGTACCGACTCTACAAACTTCTCATGAGTTTCAGTGAAGAATCTCTCCTTCGCCTGAGTAGTCGTCAATCTGTTTCTCCTCACATAATTCTACAAATAATTTGCTATCTTACGCTCTCACCAGTTTGTAATCTCCTGTTCTGATATCATCTACTTATAGTCATCTCAGATATGTAATACTGGCAACAGAACCAATGTTGTAATCTCATGGATCATAGAGGGTTACCAATAATACACATTAAATCATATAGACATAACAGAGACAAGAGACCCGAACATAGATGTAGAACAATAGATTATATTATATTATGAGGGTCCATACAAACACAGAACTGAACCAAGTTCT
Organism: Pseudotsuga menziesii; assembly: GCA_001517045.1. Taxonomy (NCBI): domain Eukaryota; kingdom Viridiplantae; phylum Streptophyta; class Pinopsida; order Pinales; family Pinaceae; genus Pseudotsuga; species Pseudotsuga menziesii. The sequence continues at coordinate 137,599 of LPNX010395521.1, forward strand.
CATCTGGCTCAACAGCCTAATATATATGATTTACAAATAGTTACATATAACTACCTGTAGGTTCGGTCAACTGACACAACCTTATGCGGTCGACCTAATCTCTAATTAATCAGCTAATCGACTTAGTCGGCTTACCGATTAGCTCCTCCAACAGTCCCCACAAAAGTTGACTCTCTTCCATAACGACTGTTTCCATTCCGTCGTCGCATTAACTCTCGGACTGGTGGTTTGGTCCCTCAAGCATGTCACCCAAATCCATCCAACCCGCAATAATATGTTGCTCCAGCTCCTCCGCTCCCATTTCCCGCTCCATCACCAGATATAGACTATCGCTGCATCACTAGCAAACCATAGGGCGGTATTCTGTTGATACTGCTCATGAACCGAAAACTAGAGGTTGGGATGTTTCTCTTTGATAATGAATTTAATGCACCACAATGTGATTGAATGAATACCATAGGACCTGAAGTTTCCATTAGAAAGCATCATGTTTAGTGCAAGACGAACCCAAGTATAATATATGAGTGTGATAGTCCATTGATAGAGTGGTAGAGCTTTTGTGTAAGGGATTTCTCATATACAGATTTTATGCAGACTTTGTTTATTGCTTCTTTATTCCTATTTGCAAATCTGTGTACACTATTGTTGTTATGTACTATATTTTCATTGCAGTATTAGAAGAGTGATACATTATTGTAACATATTTAGCATTCCAAGTTTTGATTTTAGATTGTGGATTAGTGTTTATTTTTTAAAAATATGAATGCTCTATAGTTTAATTTTTTAATTATGAATGCTCTCTTCACTACAGTAGATCAGAAAACTGCACTTGGAAGTCCATGGTAATATGAAAATCCATTTCCTCTTGGATTTCTTTCTTTCGTTGGAAGTGAGGGAAGGTTTAACAATTACATCCTGAAAATATTTATTACAATGTACAAGTAGGCAGATATTGATCAAATATTAGATCATTTTTTCTAAGAATATTTTTGGTATTAAAGGTACCTGTTATCTTCCGAGTGTTCTCTATGATGCCTCAAATTGTTTGATCTTTCATTCTATAATCTTGAATATGATATAAAAGGTTTGGAAAATAGTTTTCATTCATTTGAGAGAGATTTCACATAGCTTTACGCATGAATGGTACTGAACATAGCAGAATTTGTGTAAAATGACTACATGAATGGTACTGGACATAGCAGAAGTTTTGTAAAATTACTACTGGGGTTCAGGGTATAGCTTGCAAACGGTATAGATAAGTGACTAAGTTAGGTGGTTGTGGGTGCTTCGGCCTACCACACACAGTGGTGTAAGCTGGTATGGAATCAACATCTATAATTTTAGAGTCTGAAATATATAAAAGGGAAGGATGAACAATTACGTCCTAAAAAATGTTTATTACATTGACCCTGTACATTGTATGAACAACGTTAATAACAAAAAATTCTAATGTTTTCCCAATGGAATCGTATTTCTTTTTATATAAATAAGTTCAAGAACTCCAAATTTGTACATTTTTCCCAGTTCAATTCCATTTCTTCATATATGTTATTAGTTTGATTTAAAAAAGGGAAACCAATGTCCAACCTAGTGACAGAGGAAGCACTCAGTCAAGAAATGGTTAGGAAAGAGCCTGAATGGGGAGTAGTTTTCGTGTAAATCGATCTTCAAAACTGTTAAAAAAATAGAAGAAGTGAAAATCGATCAGTTTTGAAGATTGTGATTTCAGTGTCAAGATTTGATTTTAGTATCATTATAAGCATGGTCATGTATAGTTATAAGCACGATATTGAAAAAGTGTCCCAATCTCTAGTTTCATGTTCATGAGAAACATGAGCAAAAGATCTCCCTCTGGTTTCTTGGTGATAGAGCGGCAGTCTATCTCTGGCGATGAAGCATGCAATGGGGGCGGAGGAGTTGGAGCAGGAGTATTGTTCGTTTGACAGAGAAGGGTAACGAGATTGAGGGACCAACCCGCTACCCTAAGAGTTATTGCGGCGACATGGTGGAGACGATGCTTCCAGTAGAGATTAAACTTTGGTGGGGACCGCATGGACGTATTGTGGGATAATAGTTCACCCGAAGGGATCACCGCGTCTTGGTGGAGTACCCTGGGAGAAATCATGGAAGCGTTAGATTACTCCTTTATCGATACCTTTTCATATTAAAACTGTCCTTGGAATTTAAGGACTACTATGAATTCATGACCTTCATTATTCCATATCAATAATTTCACCAACCAGTTCCAATTGGATGCGTGCATGTATCCACGTTCCCTATAGTATGATATCACTTTACGTATAAGCTAATATGTCTCCTTCTCTGATTCATAAGTCGATGGATATGATTTGTTTTGTATCTTTGGGAAAGTTTCATGACATAAACATAGTTATCAAAATTCACGGGCCTATTTTATTATGAAAGACATCGGAATATATACATTATGAAAGCTATCTGGTGGAATATGGTCTTTGGCAGGTAGCTCAGTTCCCTAGATGGGGTAGATGCTAGGTCCTTATTTGAAAACCCAACCACTTTATACAACTAGGTTGTCAAACCAGTTTGTCAAGATGTGTTGTTATTTTGTTTTATATTATAGTTTTCAATTTTTAATGGTTAAGAACATGTATTATTTTCTTCTAGTTTACAGGTTCAAAACAGTCGAGTAAGGTTGCTCATTGACCTGTTATGACAAAGCTAGATTGAATATACCCTTGGAAATTTGTTGTTCCCATGGTTAAAAAAAATTGTATGGACCGTTTTGAATAAGCCGTGGATTAATGAGAACGTAACAACGTGAAAACATAGACACTATTTACTACATGAAATGTGAGATGACATCACAAAAATTAAGAAGTATAGATCGTATGCCAAACTCATCCACCGAAATTTCAATTGAACTGTCAGTTAAAGACATCTATATCATCTTTAGATTGTTTCAATCAGGTTTTTGGGATTGTTTGAAAAATATGATGGCCAGTGAGAAGTTGGAAGTTGCATCCAATCAACATTTGTGAGCAGACTTGGAAGTTGCATCCATAATCCAAAGAATCAGTGGGAAATTTGTTGTAACCATTTCAACAATCTCCACCTAGCCAACAATTTACCTTATATCTTTCCCATTTCATATTCATCACTTTTCCTACAAGCCAAGATAAGTCAAGCACTACCACAACTTCTCTAATGTAACCGATTTCGTGAACATGTCTGCACAATTCTTTCGAGTGTAAACTTTTTCAAGAACCACTCCACCTTCATCAATAATATAACTTACAAAATGACATTTTATAGTAATATGTTTTGTTTTACTATGATAAGCTGAATTTTTATCCAAATGAATAGCACTTTGGCTATCAAAAAAAAATTTACATTTTCCTGAAACATCCCAAACTCATCGAGAAAACCTTTCAACCATATTGCCTCTTTGCAAGAATTTGAAGCAGGTATATATTCTCCCTTTGTAGTGGATGAAGCAAGGATGAAGCAACAATGTTCTAAAGCTTTGACATCCAACTAATAGGACCACCTGCAACATTAAAGACATATGGAGAAGTGGATATTATTTTATCAAAGTCACCTACAAAATTTGAATCGACATAACCACATATTATATCACTTGAACAATTAAAGGTGATACAATAATTACTTGTGCCTCCGAGATACCGAAGGACCCATTTCACTACTGCTCGGTAGCCTTTACCTAGATTTTCCATGCACCTACTGACAACTCGAATTGCATGTGAAATGTATGGTCTTGTATAGACCATCAAATACATCAAACTTCCTAATGCATTATCATATGGTACATGATACATGAATTAATTCTCTTCATCACTACGAGGACACAAACCTGAAGAAAGATCAAACTAAAAAACTAAAGGGTTATGTACAGGTTTCACCCAAGTCATAGCGAATCTATGATGTATTTTCTCCACATACTTTAATTGTGACAACCATAGCTTACCATTTTTCTTGTCTCTGTGTATCTCCATGCTGAATTTTTTTTTTTGTTGCTCCTAAATCCTTCATATCAAATGTCTTAGCTAGTTGATCCTTCAACCTATAGATTTCAACCATGCTTTGGATTGCAACAAGCATAGCATCAACATACAAAGAAAAAATAATGAATATGCCATTTTCCAACCTTTTAAAGTAAACGCAATGAACATACACACTCTTGGTAAAATTCTTGCTCACCATGAAGGAATCACACTTCTTGTACCGTTGTCTAAGAGATTTCTTCAAACCATACAATGATTTCCTACGATTTCAAACAAAATTTCATTTTCAATTCTTAACAAACCCTTCTAGTTGTTCCATATAGATATCCTCATCTAAATCTCCATGTATAAATGTTGTTTTAACATCTAGATGCTTTAACTCAAGATTCAATAAAACAACTAGTGCTAAAACTAATAGAATAGAAACAAGTTTAACGGCTTGAGACAATATATAATGAAAGTCAATAAATTTGTTATAAGAATATCCTTTGGATACCAATATTGATTTGTACTTATTGGTCTTATCATCAACTACTTCCTTCATCTTGTAGATCCACTTGCAACCAACAACTTTCCTGTCCTCTAGAATTTCTACCACGTCCCATGTTTTATTCTTTTTCAAGTTATCAATTTCTTCCTTTAGAATTAACTTCCATTTAGTGCTTTCAGACACCTCCATTACTTCTTGATAACAACTAGGTTCCCATTAGTAGAAATCAAAGAAACAAATGAAGCAAAATCTTCATACCTGTTCAGAAAACTTCTGGCCCGTCTAGATCTAGAAAATGTTTGTTCCGACAATTCCTTAGTTTCTTGATAATATTCTGTAACCTCACCTTCTACAAGAGGTTCCTCATGAATGTCTTCATCATCATCCTCCCCTGTATATGAATGAGTCTCCAAATGAATTCACTGAATCTGCGGTACTTTTTCCTGTTTCATTTCACCATATACCACATTTGATTTAATGGGTGACAATTCATCAAATACAACATCTCTACTAATGATAATATTGTGGGTGATCCGATATCACAATTTGTATTTCTTAAATCCATCACCCTATCCAACAAAGAAATATTTGTTTTATTTCGGATCTAACTCAGAATGTTGATTCTTGGGAATAAGAGCATAAGCACCACAACCAAAAATTCTAATATTTGAGTAATCACAAGGGTGTCCTATCCATACCTATTCTGGAATATTACTATCTATTGCAGTTGATGGTGATCAATTTACCAGATAGCATGTTGTAAGAGTTACTTCTCCCCACAAATCCTGCTGCAACTTGGCATTACTGAGTATACACCGTTCTCTCTTTATACGAGTCATATTCATGCATTCAACAACACCATTTTACTTAGGATTATAAATTGTGGTTGTAAGTCTTTTGATCCCATCTTCCTTGCAGTAATATTCAAACTCCTTAGATATGAACTCGTGGCCATTATCTTTTCTCAAACATTTGATTGACCTGCTAGTGCTCTTCTCAACCAAAACTCTAAACTACTTAAAATAATTAAACACATTAACTAAATTATTTTCAATAAGTAGATCCATACCTTTCTAGATTAATCATCTATAAATGTTATAAAATATGATGATCCTCCAAAATAATCAATAGGGGATGGTCCCCATATATTTGAATGGACGTAATCTAGGACACCTTAACTTACATGTTTTCCTTTTTTTAATTTCTTTCTATATTGTTTACCAAACAGATAATGTTTACAAAATTTTAAATTCAGATATTTTAAGTGAGGAAGATACTTACGATCAGCAAGTATCTTAATTCTATTCTCATTCATATGGACTAAATGTTGGTTCCATAAAAAAGAAGAGTCTCCTTCATCTTCAAATACTACAGTTGGGTGGTTTACCTCTATATTTCCATCAATCTTATAAAGGTTTCTAATTCTTTTCACCTTGATGACAACTAAGATTCCCTTGGACACCTTCATGACTCCACCTTGAACTGCAAACTTATAACCAACATAATATAGAACTCTTGTAAAGATTAAAGTCTTTCTAATTTCAGAAACATGCCTCACTTATGTTAGTGTTCACATAGTACCATCATACATTTTAAAATTGATACTAGCAACCCCAACAATCCTACAAGAAATACCAATTTCCATATAAACTATACCATTGTTAATGGGTTGGTAGGCTGAGAACCAGTTTCTGTGAAGGAAAATATGTTGAGAGGCACTAGAACCTAACAACGAATCATGATGGTATTCGGAAACATTAGAAACATATAGTACCTCATCATCCATACTTGATTTTATTTATGATATGTTTTATTCTTTTCTGGAGTTTTCTTTGGATGAATCTTCTTTTTTGGATGTTTTTCTTTTCCAACAATCCTTCTTCATATATTCTAATTTTACTACCAACACATCATCTTTCCCTTCTTAACTCTTTATTTGGATCTAGATGCACCTCTCAAGCTCTTTCATTCTCTAGATTGACCTCTAGCCACCATTGTTGTTGTTGTCGATGTTTCTGAACTATTTTTTCTTCACAACTCTTTCCATAACAATGCTCCAACAACAGTATTACAATAAAAGGAATTTGTATTACTAAACTACATTGAAGTGATTAGAGGATCCCAAGATTCAGGCAGAGTACAGAGCAAGGTTACTGCCTTGTCTTCATCTTCAAATTTTGCATCCAAGTGGGTTAATTAACAAATCAAATCATTGAAAGAATTTAAATGATCAAGGATTTTCATACCTTCATCCATTGTCACGGTGCACAACTTTATTTTTAGAAAGATACAGTTTGTTAGGGATCTTGTCATATAATGGATTTCTAGTTTATTACATAAGCCAACTGTTGTTTCTTCTCCAATGATGTTCACTTCTACACGAAGGGTTATTTTTAGACATTAATTTAAGACAATAGTACCTTACATCTCAAACTTTTTTGTTGACTCCACCAACTTAGAAATTAACCACATCACCACATTAATATTCCCACGCCTCAAACAAGAGTTGTTCTTTTTTTCCTCTCTTAGGCCAGATGGCTTTTTTGTTGACTCCACCAACTTAGAAATTAACCACATGACCACATTAATATTCCCATGCCTCAAACAAGAGTTGTTCATTTTTTCCTCTCTTAGGTCAGATATCCATCATTCAGCGTTGTGCGAAGGGAAGCAGTGGGTTGTGGCCCTGTTTCACAGGCTCACAATAAGGAGGGACAATGAGCCTACTTGTTTCATTCAGCATTCACTACATGTGCATAGAAATGGTGGGTTCTGTCCCTATTTCACCGACACATAATAATCCAGAACAATAATGAACCTGCCTCTTTCAATGCGCATTCAATGTTGTCTGTAAGGAAACTATGGGTTGTGTCCCAGTTTCACTTTCCCGTCGCTAAGGCAGAACAACACTGAGCCAACCTGTTTCACTCTGCATTCAGCTTTGTGTGTAGGGCAGAGATGAGTTGTGGCCCTATGTCTCTTGCACACAATAAGGTAGAACATCAATGAGCTAGCAGACCCATTCCTTTCCTCCATTAAGGATATCAACGTTAAAAAACCTATGTCACATCTAGATCGATTTTCTCAAATTTGGCAGGTTTTTCAGGGTTTTACACTTGCTAATTGGATCCATTTTTGTTTCAAAGGATGGCTGCATCAAACCCAAGTTGAACATGTGAATTGATGAAATCCTTTTAGGGCTTACAATCTGCATCATGAATAATATTGAAATGCCTTGGTTGTACGTCATAGTCCAGAGCAGTAAATAAGATTTGACTTGAAATAAAACGGGTCGCTGGTATCTATAGGAACATTGATCGATACTTGCACATGGAAACACAATAAGATGGGAAAGGACTCATTTGATGTGTATAGGCGTCTCTAAGGTTCCCCCTCATAAAATCCTTTAGAAAGATATCATAACGCAATAAATCTCTTTCCATGTATTCATTTGTTTTTTCCAGCTATTGGGTGTTTTTAATTTTTCAATATTTATGGTGTGGATGGATCTTACAATAGAGAAAACAATGAGGTGTCAGCTCTGTTTCTCGCCAAGACTCATGGCATGGTGGAAAATAGCTCAACAAACTCGTATTGAGCGCATGGATCCCTCAGAGCAACCTCAATTAATTCAAGTACATCAATTTCTCCAACTTTATCAGGGAGCTCAACGCATATGTAAGTACGAATAATTTCCTATAGTTTTTCAATGTTTTTCATTGTTCTTTTGTGCTTAACATAGGTTTTGGGGGTTTTTAAGTATGTGGTTCCTTTTTAAATTTTGCTTTGAGGCATTGTATTGTTGAATCTCTTCACCACAAACAAATTGATGAACACAAACACTCTGATGACCCACTATGACAACCTGAAACCTACTCCCTTCCCTACTCTAAGGTGAGGAGTACTGCTTGTGCACATACACTCAACGACTGGGTAAGCCACCACATCTTTCCCTGATTTATCAGTTCTAAATAATTGTTTTCCCAAGAGATTCATTATGGAAATTCCTAACAATGTCGTTAAAATCTTTTTCATGCAATGTTTGGTCAAGGAAGTGAGGGAGCATTTTCCATTTGTTGGGAATTATGTGTTTTATGTGGCTTGATTCCCTATGGCCCTGTTGTACATTCATATATTAATAAATTTCATGATTCTACTATAGTTAGAATATGCAGTATAATTTTAAGTGTGGAGAAGAAGATAGCACCTGAATTGCATGACTTATGTTTCCTCCGCATGATTCCATGAAAACATCAATGCTTAGAACCATAATGTAATCAATTGCAGCAAGAAGCAATGCTCTATTTCCTTCCCATTATATTCCTTCTTGGTTCTCTGCCTTCCTAGTATATGTAGTTATTTGTGAGGATTAAGAGGATAGAGGTCAACAAGCTTGCACTCTATGTAAGTCATGATAGATCATGATGTGAGGAGAGAAAGATGACCTCTCCTCTCATGTTCAATGACCTTATCGTATTCTCAAACTAATCCAAGAAGACAACTGGATCTGATCCACACATCATTCTCTAGCCATAAATGAAGAGCTATGTAAGGACCCTCTTTCTAGATTCTCTTCACCAGTTTGTTTCCCAGTGCTTGAATTAGTGCTACCAATATTATGGCTTGGAAAGTGGTCTGGAACACAACATACAATACACTATTAAGAGAAAAAAGAGTATTAAGTGAAAAAGTATTTCACCATGTTGACCTAAACTAGTAGAGTTTTCATTGTTTTCTTCTTCTTCTTTGTCACTTTCTTATTGATATATTATGCATGTAGTTGGAAATAAATGTGTCCTTGTCAATGTACTTCAGCTCTAAATTAGTTTATACAGTGAGGATTGGATGTATGGTATTTTGAAACATGTCCTCCCCTTGTTATTTACCTACCTATAGAGGTGCCTCTATATCAATGAAAGGTTTTGCAAGGGGATAAAGAGTTAATCTTTTATGTGAATAACCATTGGTCATTGTCAGATCCATTATCCAACCTATCTATGCATCAACTATGACTAGCCAATGTCTTCCTAGGATAAGGAGGTACACACTAAGTTTTTCTTTATCTTGTAGAGCTATGAAGTCTACTTTGTATTCCCATGAGTCAATTGATATTATGACATCCTCTAAAACTCCTTTTAGGTTAATGGTTGATGTACATGGAATATGGAGGACAATATGTGTGTCTTAATAACTCTCTTGGGTTCAAAGTTATAAATATGTCCTTAATCATCATATTAATTGATTTCCCCAAGTGTATTAAGCTATCATGGACATATATATTATTGATGTATTAATCTACTAGAGGGATTCCTAGATGAGAGTATTTGGGGGTGAATAATTTTTCTAACATAATGTCAACAAGCTACCCTATAACATTTATTGTAGGGGGGTATTTTGTTTTTATACCATGTCTCTTAATACAAAATTCCTTACTGAATTTATTGTATATAGGGACATCCTTTATAGATTCAAGGATATGTATATTTACACAAAAGTTCTCGATTTATCCCAAAATTTGATTTTATAAATTATTGTATGTTTTCTTTTTCTTTTTTCTATCCTCTTAGGATAAGGTGGGATTTGAGAAGGGTAGTTTTTTTTTTCTTGATTCTTGGGGTCATTGTATTCTATATGTTTAATGATATGTGGAGGTGAAGTAGTTGTGATCACTTTTCTATATGCAAGTCGTATTAACTCATTTAGTTCTATGGATGTAAATGAGTAAGATTGGTAAATTTTCATCCCATTATTGTACAAATGTGTAATATATCTATTGTTGGGGTTTGGTGTATGTTGAGAAAGCATTTGTGGTTATGGGCACATTGATTTGTCCTTTAGGTATATAGGATGATGTAGGATTAGACCATTGGATTTGGGGTGGTTATGGGCACACGAATTTGGAGATGGATAATACATTTGATTTGCAAAAGCATAATTAAAATATTGAGGATGGGTATAAGGATTAGCTTGTTGGACTTTCCTTGGTGGTTCTTTCCTCCTCTAATTGGTGAAGCATGTATGCTCCATGTTGTCATCTCCTCCTTGGTATACTAATTTCATACAAAGTAATGAAGGGCATTTTCTTGTTTTATTATCCTCTTTCTAAATCTCACAAATTTATACTATATTTAATCGACATTCATTATTGGTGTGCTTCCTTATGCATTTAAGGTAGAAAAAAACTAAGAATTTTTCAACTTCTTATTGGTTCATCTTGATCTTCATGGTGCCAATCTGCATATCCAATTAATATAATTCTTAGTTTTCATATCTTCTAACAAACTCTTAATTTTATTCTTTGTGAGAGTTGTTGATTCAGATTTTGATGATTGCGGTTCATAATTTCTACCCCCATATTATTCTTGATTCCATATATAGATTAAATATTGGACACTTTATTTATGTCATCATAGTTAAGCTAAAGTATGTCTCCATTTTCAATGAGGTTTGAAGTCTCTATTAGATATTATCGTAAAACTTTGAGGAGTACAAGTCTGAGATAATGTTTATCCAATGTGTAGTTATGAGGAGTCTTATAACTAATATGGAATCTTTCCTCATAAGATTCTATGGACTTATTCTCTCCTTGCACCATTTTGAATATACCATCTCTATTATGACCTTGTAATAGTATTCATATTTCTCGATGAAATTTTTCATCATTTTAACTCAACTTTTATTATTATTTCCCTCTAATATTATAAACCATATCATTGTCGATTCCTTGAATATAGAGGGGTATAACTTGAGTTTTTCAATATTTGTTGAATAAAAATAGGTTCTAAAGATAAATTCAAACTCAATAAAAAAGAATCAATATCTTTAATAGTAAGTCCATGTAAATGAAGAAGAGAAAAAGGATTAATGTTCTTCATCCTCTTTTCTTCATTAGTTAACCAAACTAGAAATTGAAAGATCTTAGTTTGTTCTTCCCATTCTTTTTCCATGGTGTTTAGAGATTTATATGCATATTCTTGTTCAATTCCTTAATCATAAAAATGATTCACAAGATTGTAGAAAGGACCAATGGAAATCCATGTTCCTTCTTTAGGTTTCCTAGTCAATTCCTCAATGATCTATTAGACATCTCATCATAATGATCTGTTAGATATCTTCAATGCTAGAGACCATGTCAAATTGGATTGTTATTTGGATTGTGAAAGTATGGAAAACATAGTATAATATGATTGCAAATGAATATGACTTATAAGATCCTATATACCCAAGAGGTTTATCAGCTAATGCCACAACATCTGTTATTGTGAAATTTATAAACTTAGATCTACCCCCTTCCTTGAATTGAGAATAATTTTTAAACAAGATTTCCATAGAGAGACTTAAGGACAATATAGATTTGAGATGATGAGAACTTTTAACATTAATTATATGATTGTTTTACTGTGTAAATTAACATCCACAAGATGTAATATCATGCTTGTATTTTTGCGGTTGCATCACACAATCAAAACCTTTGCCTCTTAGCACTGTGCTCTTTGCTGTAAAAGTTTTGACCATATTCATAAGTATAGTTTCTTAAAAATAAATGTGACTCAAGGGAATCACACAATAATGACAACATGTCCAATGGAAACACTAGTATACCCAAAAAATAGGATGATATATTTAATATGAAAATGCCTTATATGTCCCCTAGTTATGTCTCATCAAGTACATTATTGTTATATTCTCAAATATGGAAGCGAACACTCCCAAAAGTATGAAACATAATTGGACTTGTCTCTCAAAATAACCAAGAATGAGTGCATGTGGAGCACTCCTAATATTAATATAGAGATAATAAGTATGAATAGAGGACTTCTGAGTTTTAATGCAAATGGGGATCCTCTATGTATGAATTTGGATAAAAATAGGAAAGTGTTATCTCTATGTCATCAATTTGTCTTCTAATGATTTGTAAGGATATAATAGGATCAAAACGTAACCTAGAAAATGCTAAATCTATCCTTCAAGCGAGTGTATCACCTAAGAATGATTCCCATCTAAAAATTCAAGGTCAATTTTGTATGCCCAATATCATCACAATATGAAACTAAAGAGGTGATCTAATCCTTTGTATATGATTCTTCAGACAATTTTCTTCTTGCCATTTGGTGCCTCAAATATTTCCAAAAGTGCAATTTAGAAGGACAATTTGTGTAACCATCGATTATATGCATCGTTCAAGGCACCATTCACATGAGACAATTAATATCTTCATTTTTAAACCTAAGACACTAAATTTTCATTACCTTTCACCTCATGAAATAAAAGTTAATGTCCATACAAGTGTTGGGTAACAAAGTAAATATGCACCACTTTATTAATTTGCAACCAACTTTTAAGAGAGCATCCAGTTTGAATCTTCCTTATATCGTGATTATAAACTTCCAGTTATTGCATGGGACACATGTGGACCACATACGTTGAGAGAGAGAGATAGAATGGTTTTTTTTACTTGTGTTTTCCCTTCCTTGTGGTTATTCCTTGTGTTTACTTGTGGTTAGAAGGGTTGTTTTCTCACCTTGTTGTTATACCTCTTGTTAATTTGTGGTTAGCCTTTATGTTAGATTAATATTATCACTATATGTTTTTTCCCCCCTCGAGTGTTGTAACTTACTCTCCATCTTGTATTATATGTCACTCTCTATTAAAGATGTCCTAATACTAAATTATATTGTTTTACATGGGAGTTTTCCTAAAATCTTGAGGTCTTGACCTTTTGAGTAACCCTAAATGCAATGAACAGATAGAAGGTAGAACCTTCTAGGGGCCATTGAGAGGTTATAAATACAAGTGTAGCCTCCTTTGTAAAGGTATCTTAATAGGTAACTCATCTCTATTTGTTTATGTCGAATTTAGGGTTTTCAACACTATTGTTTAGGTGATGTATAGTGTTTCAAATCTTCTCTTGCTTGGTTGTTCACTTGTTTTGGGGATGACCTTACATAGTATTTCCATTTCTAAGAGTTACTACAACATGCCACTTCCTCTTCCTTGGGATTTCACCTATTTTTAGGTTTCCCTTACTCAGTGCTTCCTTTTATGAGGGTTCTTACAATAGATCTCCCTTCCTCCCATTTACACGTGTGAACCTGTGACTCTTTATATGGTTTTCATCTAGTTTTGAGGACTGACTTGGCGTTGCATAATGTCCTTGTTCCCAGCATTGACTTTCATAAGAATGTTGTGTTCTATAGAGGCTTGTCCTGAGGCTATCATGTGTTGTAGAGGCTTGTCTTGAGGTTGCCACATGTTGTAGAGGAACTAAGAGAGTTTTGAGGTCTAAAATGGGCTTCATAAGGGAAATAATAAAATAAGACTTAAATAATAAAATAAAAGTTTTAAATTTTGGAGGGGAAAAAGAAAAACTATTTTTTCTTATTGTATTTTTTACATATCTCCTTATCCATTCATGCAAATTTCGAGTTTGGGGACTCGTTGGATGCGGAATAAAATTATGCATCCAACCCATACCCACATTTCATACTTATAAGGTACCCATGACACTCAAAAATGAAAATTTCAATAAACAAATGTATTTTAATATTAAAAAACATTTTTTATTGAAATTTTCATTTTCATTTTGGGTGACGTGGGTACCTCATAAGTATGCAGCGTGGGTATGGGTTGGATGTGGAATTATATTCTCCACCCAATGAGTCACCAAAATCGAAATTTGGGTAAACCCATAAAGAGATATGCCAAAAATACGATTAAGAAAGTAGTTTTTCTTTTTCCCTCCATTTGTTTTTACAAATTTTACCCTTATGGTTGACATCATCATAAAACTCCCCTAATGCTTGTCATGAGGATGCCATGTGCTATTGAAGTATGATTGTGGTTGTTGATTTCTATATTGAGATTGTCATCTATTGTTGAGGCATGTTTGTGACAATTGTTTGATGTTTAAGGATTGTTTTGGGGAAACATTTGGTTTTTTCCCTGACGTTGAATGGAAAAGGGGTCACTTGGATCTGTAACACTTGTTGGCTATCTCAATTGATGTTTTGAAGCTAATATTTGATGTGTTGTACCCTACTTTAGCTATTGTACCTTATATTGTACTTGTCTAACCCTAACTTTCAACACCTCTCTCTCTCTCTCTCTCTCTCTCTCTCTCTCTCTCTCTCTCTCTCTCTCTCAGTTATGTTCATATTGTCAGGTAAGGGTCAATTTTGTTCCATTTATTGACTTGGATTTGTGAGGAAACAACTGATCTGAAAGTGAATTCTAAGTATAAGGAAGGTTCTTAACCCTAATTTAATTTATCAGATCTAATTTTATTTTGTTAATTAAATTTTATAGTTTGCTACTGCAGCAACATTGTGACTTGTTTCAGTATTATTTTTTGTAATTTGCATTAAATTTAATTTTTGGTTTTAATACGATATATTTAACACACTCTTATATTTTTTAGGAGTTAAACTTTAGGCAATGACTAGTATTGAATTAATACGTATTGAAATAGGCTTGAACTGCTTCAACTAAATTCGTTCATTGCCTACGACACCATGAACATGTGGAGGATCTAAAATATATTCTTGGAACTATTCGTTTAAGGTGACTGAATTTATATTATTTTCTATCTCTAAATATTCTTGCATCTTTTATATTCAAAATCCCCATTGTATTTGGCATTCAACAACTATTTTGTAGCTTTGCTTATGCAAGTGATTGAATTGTGCTTATTCCCCTTCATATTATACCATTTCCTTGACTAACATTTACAAGACGAAGTAGATGGAACGTTGGTTCAAATATCAATGCCATATTTTCCCAATGTCATTTTTTCATCTTATTTAAAGAATCTTTTCATCTTTTTTAAACCTCCAACTACTGGTCCAACCCACAAGCAACTACAAGATGACCATATTATCCTCTGAAGGATTCTTCAAATATGAATTACTCATCAAGAAACATCTGAGAAGGGGTTGAAAAACATTTGAGGGCGTGTTTCAAGGTTTATCAAAGTCCACATGTCCATGTCAATGGTTTCTCCAATAACCTTCCAACCATTTACTTCCCATATATTAACAAGAATACTTTTCAATAAGGAAAATGGTTTCTTAAGAAACCTATCCAAATGAGTTGGAAGCAACCAATATAAGGGGTTTCTTAGCATGAGTTTCCCATAAGGAAACTACCCCAATGCCAACAAGGTAATCCAACCCAATCTCATCACTGATACAACTAATGATTGTCCACATAAACCATGTAAATGAGTAGTTTCACATGTTGGTGTCCTATAAAGGATACTCAATGAGTAATCCCTTCATGGCATGCACTATAAATCAACCTTTTAACACTCTGTCATATTATTGATGTTGAGTTGAGACATAAAGGAGGATCTAAGGTTGGAATAGAGAAATATAGGTGTGATAAGGTTGTGGTATGGTGAATTCATCAAAGGACACCTTTAAACCTTGTCCATTGTTGTGTTATTTCCATGATTTTGGCTACAACAAATGTTTAGAGTCTGAGACAGAATTACAGTGATATTCTAGGGCTTTAATACGACAACAAATTGCATCCCTATATAAAGAAACCTTGATAAGATAAAGCATATTGAGGCTTAGACTTGAGGCTGTACATTACCTTCTTTCTAGGTTTCACATCAGAATATTTCATGGCATATTTTATAACATCCTCATTTGGAAGTTGATGGCGTGTGTGAACAAGGTCCATTGAAGGTCTAATTTCAACTAGTTCAATACGTAAAACCATTGTGCTTGATTTTTTTAAATGTATTGCACAATGCATGAAACATACCTAGATCAAAATCAAACCAAAGATACTTGTAAACCAAAAAAATAAGAGATTCTCATAAGCTTTGAAGGGGAGACTATTAAATCCACAATTGAGAAATAAAGACTCGTGTCTCCCTTTCAACTTTATAAAATCAAAAGTCTACCCACAAAATTTATTTTGTTTGGATGCATACAACAAAAATTCAATTCTTCGAAGTACTTAAATTAGAACTATAATAAGAAATTTAAAATAATGAAGACTAGAAAACCTTGTGCATACAAATAACTGATCTAGACCTGCAAGATTTATTGTTTCCACAGCTTGGCTCTGCATGAGATAATGCATTTAAGTGTACCCTGCAAATAACTTAGCACCCAATAGAAATAACACTTTGCTAAAACATTTCCATTGGGAACACGATATGGAGAAACAATAGTTATTAATAAAAATAAAAAAAACATTTGTTCACTCAAGATTAGTCTTCAATTTGATGGGTGGCATGATCATGATGTAATCTCCCTCTGTCCTTCCAAAGATTTGTGTTTTCTCACAACATTTGTCCTCAATTCCACCAAAATACATATAAAAATTACTTGTCTTTACATCATCTTCTCTTTAAATCCTCATCTCATAGTCATAACTAAGGATTAATATGCATGCACATCCTCACCTTATAATATGAATTGGGTCAAGGCACAAACAAAACCATAAAATATTAAATGTGCCAAGACACAAAGAGTAAGAGACAACTATAAGTAAGCCTTATATTAAATTTACCATATAAGTCTTTAATTAACACTATCAACTGATATTTGGCACGCTGGATTGTTGTGATATTCTTATCACTCCTTACCAATGTGATTGCAAGGCATTCTTTGAAGGTGAAGTATGTAATTTTAGGTCTTCTTCCTCATTATCATGCCTTTTGGTAAGACAATAAAGAGGGTAGTGGCATGAATTAGCATGGAAAATAGTTTCAACATAGAGGTTATACACATTAATTGTTTTCATTAAATAACTTAAATTCCTACCCATGACTATCGATTCACTGAATTGTTGACTGGTACAAAACACAACAAATTTTAGAGCCCCAAGCCCTTAATTGCTCAAACCTAGAACTTTCTCAAATATAGCCATTAAAAAACATATATTTGTATTTTGGTTCAATTTAGAAGGAATATTGTTGAGACTCGGACATGTAGTGAGTTGCAAGGATTCGATTGAATTAGGCTGGATTCCATTGCCCCTCCATCCCATGCATGTATGCTTTCATGAAAAGTGTTGGCCAAAAAAATTTGATGCCCCAACCTCGGTTATGCTAGCTTTGCTAACTTGCTTGGTATGTAGGAAATTTTTTTAATGTTTTCCGAGTTGTGTATTATTTTTTCTTAGGTTCCAAATCCTTATCATTCTTACATCTCTCAAGCTTGGATTGCACGTGGATGACCCAATATGGTTAAGGAATAGACTAAGTAGTTTTTTTGTATAATGAAATGTGCTCCAACTAGAAAAAATACAATAGAATAGTTGTTAATTTACTGAACTGTAAAATTAATGATAGACATATGACAATTTAATGTGTTCAAAATAAGTTTTATTGAAAATATATCATTTTTTCATGCAGCTATTAAGGAGTGCTCAATTGTTTAAAATTGTAAAAATTTGAAAGAACAATATGTGTTTTTTGCATTTTTTTTGGTGAAAGGGTTTAGTTAATTTATACTTGTTAATTGAAGTACAATTATTTATATTTCCCTTCATCTTTGAAGGGATAAGAAAATAAATACCTTTCCAATTGAAATTAAGACCCACCCTTTAAATTTGATCACTGGTTGGCACCATTGTGACTATGCACCATAATCAATGCCATAAACAACATTGTACATGGATTTATGGAGGTCTCGATTCATTTGTTATCACTTGTTTCAGTAAATTGCCACTTGTAATTGTAACTCTTAATACTCTACATATTTAATGGGCCTTAGCCCTTGCGAAGACACGACGATGTACACTCCTTCTTTTGCTCAATTCATGTCTTAAAAATTAGCAAATAACACTCTCTGTCATCGCAACGTCCCATTGTTGGTTGTGGAGCCTAATCTTCCAGATCCAGAGATATTATTCAGTTGTGATTGTCACCTAGGAGTATTGTACACTCATTCCCCTTGCCTTGGGGTTCGAGGGCGGAGCCCCTGAATTTTTTTTTTATTGGGATATGTGTTGGCCAATAGTATTGCGGACCCATGGTATTGGGTTCACCCTAGAATTTTCCCATTGTATGTCCCCTATAAAAGAAAGCATTGTAAATCGACTGGGTATTGTATTGGAAGAGAGACTGTGAGAGCATGAAGAGGAAGTGCAGCGGTTTTGCTGCATGGTGTATCCCTTCATCTTTCTGGAATGTAATAAAAGGACTGGAAAATTTCTTTGTGGACATAGCCCATCGTTTGGGTGAACCACGTTATATCTGTGTCTCTCAGTAATGTTTTAATGTGTTTTGCATCTTGTTTATTAATTTAACTATATATTTGTTATTGCTCTGCGGTCCTGTTTTCTAACAATTGGTATCAGAGCCAAAAGGTCTATTTGGTTGGTAAACTCACAGGAAAGAAGGGTTCCTGGTTCGAGTGGGAGCAATGGTGAAAGAAGGAAAGTTTAGGGTCGAGAAATTTAATGGTCAAAACTATCAATTATGGAAGATGCAAATGGAGGACTATTTGTACCAGAAGGATCTGTACCTGCCGTTGGGCGAAAAAGAAAAACAGCTGACAGCTATGAAGGATGAAGAATGGGAGGTTCTTGATAGAAAGGCACTAGGAACAATACGGCTATGCCTGGATTTGTCAGTGGCCTTCAATATTTCGAAAGAAAAAACAACAGAGGGTGTGATGAGCGCATTGAGTAAGCTCTACGAAAAACCCTCAGCTTCTAACAAGGTATTTTTAATGAAGCGTTTATTTAATATGAAGTTGTCGGAAGGTGGATCTATTGATGACCATTTAAATGAGTTTAATACACTTACCAGTCAGCTAATTTCTGTAAAAGTGAACATTGATGATGAGGTTAGGGCTCTTCTAATCTTGTGCTCATTGCTAGAAAGCTGGAATAGCTTGGTCATAATTGTAAGTAACTCTGTCCCTAGTTCAAACACTCTTAAGTTTGATGATTTTGTTGGTGTTATTCTTAGTGAGGAAATGTGAAGAAAAAGCATAGGCGAGACATCAGGTAATGCGTTGACCATGGAGAGCAGAGGGAGACAAAATGAGAGAGGAAGGAGCCCAGGAAAACACAACAAGTCTAAAAAGGGAAGATCCAAGTCCAGATTCAGAAAAATAGAGTGCTGGAACTATGGTAAGAAAGGACACCTAAAGAAAGACTGCAGAGCATCAAAGAAGAGAGGTGAGAGGTAGCAAGAGACTACCCAGGAAGCTAATGTAGCAGGTGATGTGTTACAAGATGCTTTGAATCTTGCATTAGATAATACTAGTGATTACTGGGTAGTATATTCAGGGGCTTCATGTCATGCTACACCCCATAGGAAATTCTTTTATGATTATATTCAAGGTGATTCTGGGCATGTGTTATTGGGGGATGATGAACCATGTAAAATTGTTGGAAAGGGTAAGGTACGGATTAAGCTAAATAATGGAAATGACTGGTTGCTAAAGGATGTA
>LPNX010395521.1:159986-198822 GCA_001517045.1 Pseudotsuga menziesii
GTTCACTGTAGGTGGAACAATTGTAAGTTGGATTTCAAAACTGCAACAAGTTGTTTCACTTTCAACAATGGAAGTAGAGTATGTCGCTGCTACAGAGGCTAGTAAGGAGATGATTTGGTTGCAGAGGTTCATGGAAGAATTGGGTAAGAAACAGGAGAATAGTAGTCTGTACAGTGACAGCCAGAGTTCCATTCATCTTGCAAATAACTCAGCCATTCATTCGAGGACTAAACATATACAACTCTAGTACCACTTCATAAGATTGGTTCTAGATGAAGAACTGTTAAAACTGGAAAAGATTCACACTAGCCAGAATCCTACAGACATGTTGACAAAGGGAGTAACCAGATAGAAACTGAGTTCCTGCTCGGTTTTTGTTGGCCTTAAAGCATGAAGGTGAAAAGAAGAAATTTTCCAAGTCCAAGGTCCAGAACATAGTCCAGCAAGTGCAGTAGCGGTGGATTTGTTGTGATTAGTCTCCCAGTGGGAGATTGTTGGTTGTGGATCCTAATCTTTCAGATCCAGAGATATTATTCAGTTGTGATTGTAACCCAAGAGTACTGTACACTCATTCCCCCTGCCTCGGGGTTCGGGGTAGCGCCTCGAAAAAGGGGGTTTGGGGGTAGAGCCCCAGAATTTTTTTTTATTGGGATATGTGTTGGCCAACAGTATTGCGGACCCATGGTATTGGGTTAACCATAGAATTTTCCCATTGTATTTCCCCTATAAAAGAAAGCATTGTAAATCGACTGGGTATTGTATTGGAAGAGAGACTGTGAGAGCGTGAAGAGGAAGTGCAGCGGTTTTGTTGTAGGGTGTGTCCCTTCATCTTTCTGGACTGTCAAAAAAGGACTCACAAATTTCTTTGTGGACATAGCCCATCGTTTGGGTGAACCACATTATATCTGTGTCTCTCTGTAATGTTTTAATGTGTTTTGCATCTTGTTTATTAATTTAACTGTATATCTATTATTGCTCTGTGGTCCTGTTTTCTAACACCCGTAAGATCATGTTGTCGATGATACAAGAGCCTTGGTGTCTAGAAAAATTTATTTTGATGAAAAAATTTAATTTTAAATTTTATGCCCACCCACCAATAATAAGATGTGAAAAAATCAAATCAATCATTAGTCCCTGGCCCGGCTAGCAGGGACTCTAGTAATTGCCTTGTCATTTTTTCATTAAAACGGTGAGCATATCTAGGCATTTTCATTTCATATAAGCTAAGTTCTATCTTGATTTTAGAGAGCGTACTTTATTTTACCCAATATTATTTATGAAACCGTTTCATACTCCAATCAAAATATTTGAGGTCTTATTTGGCCTCAAATCAAGGCAAGCTATGAAATAACCTTAGACATTTCCCACTCCATTTACAAATCGATAATGAAGCGATTATGAGATTGAGTAATGCTAGCCTTACTCTAGCATTAGTCTTAGGAATTTAATGTTAAATGTAATATGAGAGAACCCCCACAACATTGGGGCATTACTTGAAATGCAATCTGCTACCTAGAAAAGTTGCATGTCACTGCTTGATGATACCACCTCGCTAATGCTTGCCACCGCCTACCTTTCACAAACTAGATTTCCCTTCATAAGATGCCCATCAAATGCAGATATGATGCTAATATTCCTACTGAATGTAGATACGTTGCTATATGCTACTTGTGCTCCTGTATCCAACTTGATCTACCAAATGTAGATATGCTTCACTGACGTCTGAAATCATTTCTATTTGCTTTTAAGCATGAGTCTAGAAATTATGGATATGTTCAGCAGTAAGGTAAACCGAACAGGTAAATTGAACTTTTTCTTTAGGCTATTGATCTTTAATTGCATTTGAATTTGTATTCTTAGATTTGAATTTGTATAATATAATGGATTGTGTGATAAAATGAAAATAATATGCCTACTAAAAGAGCTTACCTTGAGTATTTGTTCTTTTATGACTTTTGAATGCTCTAAAATAGAAGAAACCCATTTGGGCTTCAATTTCATTTCATTTGCACAAATACAATTGAATTGCAGGAGGGGGAAATATGCTAGACTTAAATATGGACTTGGTATCGATTGGACCACATGCATTCTTTCCATGGTATCCTACCATATCTACTTCATCTATAGAATCATCAAGTATCCCATTCCATCGTCATAGTGTATAGTCGGTTGTTGTTGCATACCTTTGATTTTGGAAGCTTGTAGCATACTTTCAAATTTCTTGTTCTAATCAAAATTTAGATGCATTTCAAGAGCCAGATCCAGATGAAGCAAAGTGAAAAGGTAGAGACTTATTAGCCACCAAACAATGACCTCAACCTGCAATATCACTATTAAATAACACATGACAATTTTATTATTTCCAAGAAAAAGACAAGGTGCATCCTCAAGAGCTCTCCGGCCTATCAACCGCAACAACATAACATTCAAGGTCTGTGAGAACCGCAAATACTTCAGAGAGCAAACCCGACCTATCTGTTGTTGTTACTTTAGTTGTTGTATGTTCAGCCGCAACAACATAACATTTAAGATCTATGAGAACCGCAAATACCTCAGAGAGCAAACCCGACCTATCTCTTGCTGTTAATTCAATTGTTGTATGTTCAGCAGCAGCCTTTACTCCAATGGATCTCCTCATTGAAGGCAAGAGGAAAGCATTAGTTCCCAAAGACTGCAATCAGAATAGGTATAATTAAAAAGCGCTTCCTGAATAAAAATGGGCATTCCCAAGCTGTTTGTAGCATAAAAGAGATCTAGAAATACCTTTTTTTATATACTCAATAACTTGTTCATCTCTAATTTTGTTGCCATCATTTTATATTACATGGAAAACTGCCATAAAAAAAAATCACGTTACATTGGATTTAGCAACACTAGCTGCCATTCAATTTTATTAATGGATTTGCAACTGAAATACTAAAACAAGTTATGGTCGGGACTACAAATTTACCATCCATGAACAATCCTCCATTAGAAGATACATGAGCCTTGGAAATGGTAAGATTCAGATCTGTCTGTCAGCACTTTCACTCCTTCCAGAAGAATGCCATGCTTATTGGCACTGTCGACCTGCAAGGAAAAAAATGATTACAATTAAAATAAAAGGAAAATCCAATATCTGATTCACTCAACTCAATAGATAATTTGAATGCTCAAAATTTAAAATACTCGAAGAATACCTTCACTAGTGTTGGAGATGGAGAATGGCTGTGCATCGCATAGCTACCAAAAACGTTAGCAAAAATCCTATGTTATGAATTTATGAATCAGTAGTATACCACTTGCATGCTGCATGCAAAACTTCGCCAGTTGTCATAAATATCTTGCCAAGTGCTTCCTAGCACCAACAACGAAGCGACCCGATTCAAAATCTTGCCAAGTGTGGTTGAGCAAGCACTTCATGAACATAGGTATGGCCCATTTGCCATTTTTATTTTGTCAAAGAACTCTAGGTTTAGAGGCGAAACTATTTGTGAGCAATTAACCTTATACATAGAAGACAAAGATATCATCCTTTCGGAATACACAACTCTTCAAAACTTGTAATTGGTTTTCAAGAAAGTCACCAACTCTTGCTGCAACACAAAACCAAATAATTAGTTTCCGAGAAACCTTTCACATTAGGATATTTAAGTGCTCTCAACCAGAAGATTCTAATATTCAAGATGCTATCATAGTGGTGTTACGTTGGTGTCTTTAATACTCTTAGCAAAGATAAATCGAAGAATTTGCATGCAGGTATTGAAACATCCCGTTAGATGGAAAGAAAACATTCAGTGCAGCAAGTTATGCTTTTATACATTAATTACTTAAGAACGAGTATTCGTTGAGACTGTTCTTTTTCTCCTTTCACAAGGAACCTGAAAAAGAGATGGGCATTGAATGTTCTTTTGCTTAAGGAGCCTTATAAATACATGGGCATTATGTACAGTAGAAAACCTTACTTCAAGATAAGAAAAATTGAAATCGACTTTTCATCTCAAAACTTACAACTTCACAACATAGAACAATTATCTATACAAAATGATATAAATTTATGATTGATTTTAGAAAACGATTGCTAAAGTAGGAAGCCATAGTACTTTAATTTAGAAGAAATACTCATTCACCTTGAGAGGGACATGATGTAGAATTATGAAAATAATGAATATTAAACTATAGAAGTAATGATAGAAAAGGTTCACTAGTTCTGGATCTGGCGCAGGTACTATCTTCTCCTTATCAAGTTTAAGCTCTAGGTCATTCTGCATGTTTCGATCCATTCTTTGGTCGCAGTCTTCTTAACTGTCCTCTCGCCCTCAGACTCCCTGAATTCCAAATGTTGCAACTTTTATGGGTTATCTTCACCTTCAAGGTCCTTCTCCACTTTGGCATGATACTTGAAGGCATATCTGCCTCCCTGGGAGGTTTTATCTCGCCTCCGCACAACTTTCGTTGGTGTGTATGCCACATGCCAATACCTTGCAATTTAATGGCGAGCATTTAATATCTTCCAATTCTAAATACATTTTTAGAGTAGGATTTGGTTCAATCAATTCATTAGCATTGGGAACTAGCTTTTACATTCAGTTTACTTCAATTCATTTGGACAAGAGCGCATGGTTGGACACCATACCCTTGAGGGAGACTGATTCGGTTAGGTTCATGCCTACCCAGGCCAACAATTGTTTCCAATGTTAGCAACATTAGTAGATTCCCATGTTACCAGCATTAGTAGAGATCCACTGAGTAATTACTTGAAACAGGTGTTGTGTAATCCCAGGAAGGAATGCCAAAATATTGGTTATCTGGTGTTAGGAAGCGCTTGGAAAGATATTGAATATGGTCAAGTCGTTGTTAGTGCTAGGAAGCACTTCACAAGTTATATATGAAAACTGGAGTATGCATGCAACATGCAAATTGTACACTGAATCTACACATAACTTTCTTGTAAAGACACGCGCAATTTAAATGAACAATTTGTTTTGACATGCATGGATTTTTATAGGGTTTGGTCGTTCACATTACATTATCGTTTGATAGGATTTCACTATCACGTTAGCTTGATCCAGATGCGGTTGAAACAATTGAACCAAAGTCCAAGTCGAATTCTTCAAGAAGCATATCGCCTTGTTTCCTTAAGCCTCACTCACCAGTTTCAAATGTGCTTTAAAGGGTGGCATGTACAAGTATGGTCGATCAACAATTACAGAACGATTACATGTTACAAATATCATCTCCGTCACACCTTATAACTATCATCTCTATCACACCTTGGTAGGGACTTGCTCCTCTGCAACCTTCCTTGTTTGATTATAAGATGTGAAAAATAGTTTTTATATATATATATATTTTAAGTTTTTCTATTTGTTAATCTACAATGTTTAACCATAGAAAAGTTTAAAATTAAATTAATAATAGTTTTTTTTTGGTGACAGACAATTACAATATTACCGGTTGGTATAAAAATAAGTACAAATCTCATCTAATTCTTTTAAAAAATTACATTTACCAAATATAAAGAAAGCATAGCTTTACGAATTTCAAGAAAATGTCTGTGACCATTCTCCACATCTCTCTTCATTGACGTTGAGCAGTTGACACGTTTTTGTCGTTGAGCAGTTGACACGTTTTGAGAATAGAGACATCTTTTTGTAAAATTCGGTGGAGTTCATTGTTGACTTTATACCAATCATCGAATTTGATTGATGAATCATGACGATTCTTGGTATTTCTAGGCATAGTATAAGTATGACTCGTGAGTATAAGTCTTAACCAAAATGCTTTCACCTCGCTGTAATCTGTCAGAATCTGTCACAGTATATTTTTTTCGAGTAAGCTATCCATTTGCATCAGGGCTCACGTGACCCGTGGGTGATAGCTTACTCAGTTACCTTTTTGTGAAGTCAAAAACAACCAATTCCAACACCTACTTTTACATTAGCTGCGCTCTCGAATTCATCCATCCATAAATTTAGCCATGGAAATTCTTGTTTTTTAAATGCAAGTTTAAAATTGTAAGTTTTGATTGGAATTTTTACGAAAATTGCAAATGTATGTTTAGAACTGTATAATTTTAGTCAACTCCATAAAAATAACTGGAAAGATCTAAAACTTGGAAAGTTTTACCAACTTCCTTTGTAACAATTAATCAACTCCTTTTTTTGTTTTATGGAACCCAATCCAGGTTTAAACCTTGGAACCTTTATCCTTCATGATCACCCAGGTTAAAGTTTTAAACTAGCATACACACAGAACATTGGCATTATCAAATCCATAACAATTGAATTTCAAATTACAAGTTTTTAGAACACAATTTCAGATTAAGTTTAGATCGGGTTCAGTCTGTAGATTCAATTTGATTTGGTAAATTGGTATTTTTCATTATTGCATTACACCGGAGTGTAATAATAGTTTGTTGTAGAATTCATCTACAATGAAAATGCAAAAAAGAAGCAGAATCTGGTCGAGTTGATAAAAATTTGCATAACATTCCAAATTAAGGATTATATTTATATCTATCATTTATGAAATTTAAAGTTAATCTTCATAAATCAGGTCCTGAGATCCATCACCCCTGGCAATGGCATATATTTCAACTTACTTATGGATACCTTTTCATATCCCAGCCGTATTTATTAAAACTGTCCTTGGAATTTAGGGACTGCTGAGAATTCATGACCTTTCATATTTTCATATCAATAATTTCACCAACCACTTCCAATTGGATGCGTGCATGTATCCACATTTCTTACAGTATGATATCACTTTATGTATGTATCAGCTAATATGTCTCCTTCTCTGATTCATAAGTCCATGGATATGATTTGTTTGGTATCTTTGGGAACCTGTTTTAAGAAAGCTCTCCGGTCTTTGAGGGGGGGCTCAGTTCCCTAGACGGGGTAGACACCAGCGGTCCTCACCAGAAAACCCAACCACCTTATACCAACGATGTTGTCAAGTTTGAAACCAAGTACAAGGACCTACCAGGGTGTGCTTGTCATCATGGGTTGTATCCATACTTCAACACTTCTCTTTTGGATAATTTGGTGGAATTGAATTTGAGATTTCAGCTTTGATATTATGTATGATTTGTTGTCATGTCACATCAAAATTTATGATTTGTTGTTACACCAAAATTTACAGATGTTGATGAACATTTGAAACCAAGCACAAGGCCCTATTATCAAGAGTGATAGTTAATCCGCATTTTTGAAACCAAGCACAAGGATCTATGATGTTGTTATATCATGGGTTGTATTGATACTTCAAAAACCTTTTTTTAGGTAACTTGGTTAAATTGAACTTATCTCAGCTGATATCATGTTGGTTTGCTATCACACCAAACCTACAAATGTTGATAAACATTTGAAACGAAACACAAAGTCCTATCACCAAAAGTGGCAATTAATCCACATTTTTATATTCCCAAAGATACCACCATTATACTATAAGGTTGTATCAATACTCCAATAACAACCTCGAAAACCAAAAAAATACCAAAAAAATAGACACTAATTACTATATGAAATCTGAGATGACATCAGGCAAATTGAGAAGTATAGATCGTATGGCAAAACTCATCCACAGAAAGTTCAGTTCAGCCGAACTGTGAGTGATTTACATATTCCAAAATCAGTAAAAGACATCGATATCATCTTTAGATTGTTTTGAAGTTCTTCGGGCAGTTTGACAAATATGATGCCCGGTGAGAAGTTTGAAGTTGCATCCAATCAACATTTGTGAGCAGACTTCATTTCACTTTCTCTGGGCGATAGCAGACAAAATTTGTAGAACGAACTTAGTTATCCATCTCAATCACTTATTTGCGAATCCTCACGATTGCATTTCTATCACATCATGGACATCAACATCTTATTGTTTACTGTAAGACTTTTTGACATCATCAAATATATTTGTGATATTTCTATCATCATCATCTTCAGTGTAAGATCGTTTTTCAAGGCATTTGGAGTGTTTGAGTAATATTATATATTTGTATCACATTCAGAGAAACAGAATCGATATGATGAGAAGTTGGAAGTTGCATCCAATCCACAGTGGTGATGAGCAGAGTTGATTTCGCTTTCTCTCGGCCATAGCACACAAAAACTTTCGAAGTTACTTAGATTATCTCTTATTCGGAAACCGTGACGATTGCATCAATCAAATTCTATTAGTTGTTTAAAGTCAACAACTTACATTGTTGGATATCTTTAGCTAAAAATCAGCTTACTGTACTTCACTGTATGCGGTTATAGAAGAAAATTGGTAGAACTCACTTACGATACTTTTGTGAGTCGGTTGTATGGGGATTAAAGCTGCTAATGTTAAGCATTGTACCAATTGCATCAATGAAATTGAAGAAATTGTGTTAAGTCAACAAATGTAGTATCATATACCCAATCAAATCAAAATCCGCAATCAAATAATAAAAACCATAGTAATTAGTTGTATAAAGTGAAAAAATGTAGTATCATATACCTAATTAAATCAAAATCCGCAATCAAATAATAAAAACCTACCTGTGTTGCATGGGTACCACGGGCTTGGGTACTGGAACGAGTATTGGGTACTTGGGTACTTCAATGGTACGTCCCCAACCGTACCAAAATCCAACCTCACATATCGGGTACTTTATGTATAAAAATAGGGTTCTCGCGTGGATTTTGGTTTGCCGTACCATGTGTGTGGGTACGCGACCGATAGAGTCGTTGGACAATTTATCTTAGCTCGTTGTTCGGGATGAGTCGATTTCAAAGTTTGAAGTTCAAAATTTTAAAAATTAAGTAATAAACCACTAAAACACATGTTATATGGGCCCTTGCCCCTTACCTAAACCAACGCAACACTGCATTTCTCACTATTAGTGCACTGTGCTCACTACTACAGCGACAACATGACAGAGGACCTTAGTGATGCTAATGACATTGATCCTAAGGCTATTGATGACATGGCTTGAGGAAGCCAAATTAACTATCTTGTTCATGTTCAATGTTTATTGTTTTGAACTTTCTTTTTCATGTCTAAAAATGCCTTTAGCCAAATTTTGGATGTAGTACGGCAATGAAGTTTGAACTCATGGGGTCATGGACATATAATATTTTATGTTGTTAATTATATTAATATAACTTCAGTCTTCCAGTTGACATCTACTATGAGTCTATGTCATATGATTTATCAAATTTATTATTTTATGTCTCAAATTTTCAATGCGAATGTTCATATGAATCTTTGAATTTAGAAATATCAAATATGCATGTATGATGTGAGTGTGAAATGTTTTATTTTTATAAATTTTAACACACACACATATGTCTACAGTACCTCCGACGTACCCAAGTACCCTGTTTCAAAAAGTGGCGTCCCCATCCCCGTCCCCCTACACCAGTTTCCCTCCCTGTAAACTTAGCAAACTTAGCAAGCACAAACAATAATAAAATGTGAAAGGATGTTATTTTAAATATATAGAATGATCAACAAAGTCAGGGATTGGTTAGATAGTAAAGCAGGCATGTTCCAAATCCCTGAAGCAACATGTTTCACTCCTGTTGTGGTGAGACAACTACAATACATTGTAATACTCTCATATTGGATAAGTGCGCACTAGTGGCGTAGTAATAATAAGAAGTGTTTGCAAGCTGTTGTGCACTAAGAAAAACTGATGTTAGGGTACAAGAGTTATTAAAAGTTCAAAATGCAACTCCAAAACCAAGCCCCAATAAAAAAACCATTCAAGTTTGACAGAAGAGTATAAACCAAATCCATCATTACAAGGCGTGTTGAATTCCTGAAGATTAATGGACACAAATGTGTTTTCAGGGTTTAAAAAAAACTTAAGAAAAAGCAAAGCATTCTAACGAAATGAAGATAGTCCTGAACAGAAAGATGCACTGAATATGTACTCACAGACTAAAAAACAATGCATTCCTTTTACACACACTTCATATATTTTCACTTATGCCTACATGGCTACTGTGAGATTAGCAACATATACACAATGAGTATCTTCGTGCACTCTCGTCCATATTAATACAAAAAAATAGTGGTTCTTACGAGAATAGTTCCATGGATCTCCATGTCTCTAGAGAGTGATGTTGATGCCATTGCTACTTTCCCTATCATGAGGAAGTAGTCTCCTATCGCATCCCACTAAAAGGATTAGAAAGAAACCATTGTTGTAGCAAAATGCCTATTCCAACCATATATTATTGAGGGCCGAGTTGCTTGGGAATGTATTTCATGTCACTCTGCTCAATATTAGAGGTGATTTGAGGCCCATTTGCATGGATTCTAAAAATTTATATCTTCTATATCAGTTCCATATTGAGTTACCCTACTTTCTTCTTCCATGAAGATGACA
Organism: Pseudotsuga menziesii; assembly: GCA_001517045.1. Lineage (NCBI taxonomy): Eukaryota > Viridiplantae > Streptophyta > Pinopsida > Pinales > Pinaceae > Pseudotsuga > Pseudotsuga menziesii. The sequence continues at coordinate 170,329 of LPNX010395521.1, forward strand.
TAGGAGCCAATTTTGCCAAATTTGGCGTCAACCCAGAATTTGGGATTTCTTCCTCCATGAAGATGACAAAAGAGACAATTTCGCCAAAATTTGGTGCCTACCAAGAGTTTGGGAATTTCGCCAAAATTTGGTGCCTACTCATGGAAATAGAATATATATATATATTTTCATATAATTTTGTTATCGTGCATTAGTGCAAGTCTATCATTTAAGTGGCAATTGTGGATACTAGCCATGATTATCGTTGTCATGGCTTCAGTTTGACAATCGAATTTGATATTTTTCGATCATTTATAATTTATATACGAAAGGGTGTAACAAATGACAATGACACTGAGAGTTGGAAGACTGGTATGACATTCAGAGTTGGAAGACTGGTATGACATTCAAAGTTGGACTTTAAAAACATGCTTATTATCATAAGTTATGTTTATGGTAATTTATATTATTTTAGATTTTGGATTTATTTAATTAATAAGATAAAGTTCAAGTGTAACAAGTGTATAAAAGGGATTCATTTTATGGTAGTTGTATTTTGTTATGCTTAAATGCATCTCGATTAAGATTTAAATAAGCTTTACTTATGTGATAGTTAAAGAAATGAACAATAATTTGTTTATGTTTTTCCATATTAATTTTAGTTTTTTTTGTTATTAAATAGTATTTGTTTTGTGCTTATATTAATTCTAATAATCTAGTTCTAATCATGGATATAAAATTATATATTTTAGGCTTTGTTTAACAGCCACCTATCTTAACATTTACCAACCACTTTACTTATAGCTGTGTTTATTTTATGAAATTTAAAATTAATCCTCATAAATGAGGTCCTGAGATCAATCACCCATGGAAATGACATACAATATACTCTATTATTTCAACTTACTTATGGATAGGAGTAGTCTAACGCTTCAACGATTTCTCCCGGGGTTAGACTACTCCGTCACAACATCGTGATGCTTTCCGGTGAACTGTTATTCCAGCATAATACCTAGAGGTGGTCCCCACAAAAGTTGACTCTCTTCCTGTCACCCTCCTCCATCCAACCCGCAATAATCGGAGTGAGCTATCTAAGCGACCATTTGCACTGGGGCCCACTTGACTCCGTCTGGTGATAGATTACTCCGTTATCTTTTCGTAACAGTGAGACCAAGAACAACAGATTCTGCTTCTTTTCTTGCATTTTCATTGTAGATCAATTCTACAACAAACTATTATTACACTCTCGTATAATGTAATAATGAAAAATACCAATTTACCAAATCAAATTGAATCTACAAACTGAACCGATTTAAATTATGGTATATTTTATGCTTCCTAAGTTTTTTCATAATGGATTTATGACCAGAGGATTAATAACCATGGATAAGGTTGCCTTACGATTTACAGTATGAAATCGTCTCACATTATGTTATGACCAATTATTTTTGTTTGTCAAGTCGTGACGTCCACATCTCTCCAACGCATATTTAAAACGTCGTTTGTCTAAGGGGGCTGGAAAGTAGGACACAAGCGAACCATCGAACGTTTTTTTAGCAAAACAAGTCTATGAAATAATATTATTTATAATATTTCTTTTATATAATGGGAATGCTAGCTTAAAAAAATATATAATACAAGTGTGAAATAATATTATTTATAATATTTCTTTTATATAATGTGAATGCTAGCTTAAACCCTCTTACCAGTCCTTCTACGACGATGCCAATGAATATAGTTTTTGTTTCTATTGTGCCATCTACCACTTCATCACAACGTTATAGAAGCAATGATGATCTTTAGAAGGCTACTCCTGCCATCTACCACTTCATAGATTTTACCACTTAGTAAAATACTAGACACTCTTGTTACTTCATAGACAAAAAGATGGATCAGATAGCATTTGGAAAATTATTAGTTTAAAGAGATGACAGATAGAGGTGGAGGTAGTGGTTCTGGAGGGAAAGGAGAGAGGTCTAAGAATAGTCTCTTAGGGAAAACAAATAGGGAGCTTTTCTGCGAGTTATGGGGGAAGCCAAAGCCATCACTTATGTGGATGCAATTAACTACCCAAAAGCTATTTGAGGAAATGTATTAGAAATCCATAATGAGATTTATCTAGTTCACAAATAAAAGCTATTTGAGAAAATGTATTGGAAATCCATAATGAGATTTATCTAGTTCACAAATATTTTTACTAAGTTGTATATGATACGGAAGAGATTTTCCATTGAGTAATGACATTATTCCATTGCCTAGAAGGTTCTCAAATGGGCCAATTTACTACAGATGTATCAAGCCCATTAGCAGGAATTAGGAATGAAAAACTAATACTATATTGGGAACCTTACCAAAGGCCCTCAGACTAATGCTATGGGCCACCTTGCTGATAACCCTCGTTTGGCCTTTTGGTGTGAGGATCCATATCCATGCATAAGAGCTAAGAGATTTTGAGTCGCAAATTTGAATGAATAGGGGAAATACAACATTCCATTAATCTTAAAAGAAAATAATTGCTTGTTAGAAGGTTTTGGAGCTTCCAAAATATTTTTTTCTAATTTTAGTGGCATTGGAAAGGAGTTTTCTCCATTAGGGTTTGTGACAGAGATAAAACACACAATTCTTTTAATGAAAATGGCTTTTTTTGTGAAATTTAAATTCCATCAAGAAGACCATCAATTTATTGTACAAAAATCCACAATGGAAATTATTTTATTCATATTGTAAGCATTGTATTTATACAAACACGGGACAATTTTGAATATAACTGTAAAACTGGTCTAACTAACAAACTACTTTGTAACTAAACAATCTCTAACTAACACACTGTTGTAACTAACAAACTCTCCCAATGGATTAGTTAACATTGCCCCCTTAATCCAAAGGGACATCTAACATGCCTAGTAACAATTTGAATTTTTGAAAACTTTTCACAGCTCAATGCTTTGGTAAATATATTGGCGATATGCTCTGAAGTAGAACAATGTTGAATGGTTTTGGCCTCACCATGATGTCAAATCAAATGATATTTGGTGTTGATATGTTTGGTTCGATCATGGAACTTAGGATTCTTGGTCGATTGGATTGCAAAAGTATTGTCAACAAAGAGAGGCGTTGAAGTCTTCTGTTTCTCCTGCAAATCTTCAAGAATTTTTCGAAGCCAAATGATTCCTTTTGTGGCTTGAGATGCTGCAAAGTATTTGGCTTCAGTTGTAGAATTAGCAGGAACTGATTGCTTTCGTGATCTCCAAGTGATGGCTACTGATCCAAGATTCATCAAATAACCTGAAGTAGACACCCCATGCTCTTTATCTCCATCAAAATCTGAATTTGAATAACTAGTAAGATGGAAGTCTGAAACTTTAGAGTATTTGATGCCAAACGACCGAGTTCCTTTTAAATTTTTCAGCACTTGTTTTGCTGTGATCTAATGAACTTCACAAGGTTGATGCATAAACCTGGAAAGTATTCCTACAACAAAAGTTATGTCAGGACGGATAGTAGTAAGATACCTCAAGCTTCCAATAAGTTGCCTGCACTTTGTTGGATCTTCAAATACATTGCCTTCATGTGAATTAAGCTTTAGGTTCTGTTCCATTGGAGTAGAAACAAAATTACAATCCAACATCCCAAATTTACTCAATAGCACAGGGGCTTCACTTGTTGACCAATATCCTATCACGTTAGTTCATATTGTGGGTTTTAAAATTATCAAAAATTGAGCCAATATATTGCAGGTATTGGGGGGGATGAGGGGTTTAAGGTGGGGGTGGGTAGGGTGGTTTATAAGGATTGAGGTATAAAAATGGGTGGTGAGGAGGTTTTAAGTATTGAGAGGGGGTTTCAACAAAAATATTTTGGGTCAATATCTCTGGATATTAAGGGTATTATTAAATATCCCACGATCGCACATGCGATGTGAGAGATTCACTAAGTGAAGTCCCCATGCTCAATAGCTCTCCAATATACTTATTCTGAGAAATAAAGATGTACTCTAGTTTTTTATCTACTTCAATTCCTAAATAATAATAAAGTAATCCCAAATCTGTCATGTCAAAAACCTTTTTCAACTCCTTTTTAATAAAGACTATATAGTCATCATTATTCCCCGTGATAAGAAAATCATCAACATAGACAACTAGATATACAATTGATCGCCCGACTTTATTACCAAATAAACTTTCCATCATCTATATTGAAATGCTTATAATTCAATTTGAGATGCTCGGTTAACTTCTCATACCATGCTTGGGGTTCTTGTTTCAAACCATATAAATATTTCACCAATTTACATACCTTTTGTTCTTTTCCTTTAATAGAAAAACCGTCTGATTGAAACATATAGACATCTTCTTTTAGATCTCCATTTAAAAAAGCAGTTTTTACATCCATATGATGTATTTTCCATCCATTTTAAGCTACAAGAGAAAACAAAGTTCTAATAGTGCCCCATTTTGTAGTAGGAGCAAATGTTTCTGTGTAATCAACACCTTTTTGAGCATACCCCTTTGCTACAAGTCTTGCCTTGTACTTTTCAAGTGAGCCATCAACTTTATACTTAGTTTGATAAACCCACTTACTACCAATTGGTTTGATGCCAATAGGAGGGTCCGCTAACCTCCAAGTGCCATTTTTAATAAGAGCATCATACTCTTTCTGCATTGCATCTTTGCATTCATTACAACTAGTGGCTTCTTCAAATGTAGTAGGTTCTTTAACAACAAAAAAGTTTAACTCAAATTCACCATACCTTTTTGGCATTGTCTTGGGTTGTGTCAATCTACGTGTTGATTGCTGCAATGTTTGATCAGTTTCAAGAGTCTTTGAAATAGGTTCTTCAAGAGTTGGTTGAAGGACTGAATCTGATTCTTCAAAACCATTTTTCCTCAATAGAAACAATATTATCAACCAATTGTTCTTCTACAGAAACATTATTATCATCAAAAACATTGCTATCAACTAATTTTTCTTCATTCTCTGACGTGGTCTCATTCTCTAGTGTTGTTGAAGGAAAATCCATAGACTGATCTAGAATATGAATCCCCCCTTCAGGATGTGGAAGATGATTATCCCATTCATAATAAACCTTCTTAGAAGATAATCCATCCAAATGATTGAGTTGTCTATCAATACTAGAAGCATCTTTAGCAAATTCAAGAAAAAAAACCATCTCTCGAAACAACAAATTTCTTGTTTTCCTCATCATACAATCGATAATCTCTGGAGGTATTAGAATTCCCTAAGAAATGACATTTGCGACTTCTTGCACCCAATTTGTCATGTTGTTGTTTGGGAATTAAAGCTTAAATGGAGAACCAAAAACTTTGAAATGTTGAACAACAATAAGATGATTATACCACATTTCATAACGAGACTTATTATTGATGACAGTAGAAGGCATCGATTGCAAATATAAATGACACAAAGTACTACTTCTCCCCAAAACATTAACTTGACATTATGAAAAAACATCATTGACCTTACCATATTAAGCAAAGCTTTATTCATGCATTCTACCACACCATTCTATTGCAGAGTATAAGGGATGCTGGTCTGATGTTTAATACCATTTATACTGCAAGTCCTTTTCAAAGGCATTAGATGTGTATTCACCACCATTATCTAATCGAAGAGTGCCAATATTAAGTTGAGTTTCAGTTGTAATCCATAAATGAAAATTCTTAAAAGTTGCAAAAACTTAAAGTTTCTCTTTCAACAAGTAAACCCAACACATCCTGGTGTAGTCATCAATAAAAGTCACCAGATATTTATTAGCATTTGCAGATTGAACATGCATGGGCCCACATAAATTAGAATGTATGAGACCTAACTTCCTGGAAGCTCGAGAAGTAGATCCATAAAAAGGTTGTCTGCAATGCTTGCCTAAAATACAAGCAGTACATGGAAAAAGATTTCTTGGAATAGTAGGAAGCCCTTGAATACCTTGTTGTGTCATAATACTAATACTATCCTAATTAATATGACCAAAATGAGCATGCCACAACAAGCTGGAAGACAAAGTATCACTATGTTGAGCCAAAAGAGATGAATTGGATGGAAAAGATGATGTCCCTTTAAGTTTTAAAAGTTTGTCTTCTTTAACACCAGTCATAACAATCACCTAATCACATGCTTTCCTTATTTCAATTATACCATCAAACATATGTATAGAATGGCCTTGACAAACATCAAATTTCTTATTAATTGAGGAATGTAAAGAACATCATTCAAAATATAATCAACAAGTCTTGGTAAGAAAATACGAATAGATCCAATTCCTGAACCCTTTAACTGTGACTTATCAACAAAATAAACTATCCCATCAATGTGATTACTGAATGTCTCAAAACAATCTCTTCTGAAGGTCATATGACAAGTGACTGCAGTATCTAAAATCCATGTGTCTTCCCAAGAAGAAAAACAAGTGTTAAAAACTTCAATGATACTAAGATTACAATGTGCAACAATATAGTGGGTAGATTCAGGTGGTTTTACTTTGTGTGGAAGCTGTTGGTCTTTCTTCTCACTAATCCTTTCCCAAGGAATGCAACAATGAGAAGAGGTATGACCCAGTTTACCACACCTATAGCACTTTAAATATTTTTTATCATTCTGAAAATGTTTTTGTTGTTTATCATCTTGTTATCTATATCCTTGATGATAATGACCCCCTCTGCATCTAAATGGTCTCCTACCACGACCTCTGTTAATATGTTCAAATCTAGCAGACTCTCCTCTAGGTTTCTTCTCTTTATGTGCAAGACACAAACTCTCAACTGTGGAATTGGAAAGAGATTCCTTCTTCCCAAATGATTTCTCTCTTTCAACAATTCTATCTACAAGAATATCAAAAGTTATAGCTTTCATATGTACACTAGCTTGTAGATACTCTAAGTAGTGCAAATATGTAGGATATAGGGCTTTAATAAATGCAATAAGTTGCAAATCAACTTTGACACCGGTTGCTTCAATATCATGAAAAAGTGCTTTAATTTCGGAAGCTAACTTCATGGGATCATTATCTTGCTGTTCCATACTAAATAACTTCATCAACAATTGTATAATTTCCATCTTTGAATGGGAGTCATAAATATTATATATTTGTATCACATTCAGAGAAACAGAATCTATATGATGAGAAGTTGGAAGTTGCATCCAATCCACAGTGGTGATGAGCAGAGTTGATTTCACTTTCTCTCATCCATAACACACAAAAAATTTCAAAGTTACTTAGATTAACTCTCATTCGGAAACCGTGACGATTGCATCAATCAAATTCAATTAGTTGTTTAAAGTCAACAACTTACATTGTTGGATATCTTTAGCTAAAAATCAGCTTACTTTATTTCACTATATGCGGCTATAGAAGAAAATTGGTAGAACTCACTTAGGAGACTTTTGTGAGTCGGTTGTATCGGGATTAAAGATGCTAATGTTAAGCATTGTACCAATTGCATCAATGAAATTGAATTAGTTGTGTTAAGTCAACACATGTAGTATCATATTCCCAATCAAATCAAAATCCACAATCAAATAATAAAAATCATAGTAATTAGTTGTATAAAGTGAAAAAATGTAGTATCATATACCCAATTAAATCAAAATCCGCAATCAAATAATAAAAACCTACCTGTGTTGCATGGGTATGAGTACCAGGGGCTTGGGTACTCGAACCAGTATCGGGTACTTGGGTACTTCAATGGTACTTCTCCAGCTGTACCAAAATCTAACCTCACGTACCGGGTACTCCATGTATAAAAATAGGGTTCTTGCATGGATTTTGGTATGTCATACCACGTGTTTGGGTACGCGACCGGTACAGTCGTTGGACAATTTATCTTAGCTCATTGTTCGGGATGAGTCAATTTGCAAAGTTTGAAGTTAAAAATTTTAAAAATTAAATAATAAACCACTAAAACACATGTTATGTGGGCCCTTGCCCCTTACCTAAACCAACGCAACACTGCATTTCTCACTGTTAGTGCACTATGCTCACTACTCCAGTGACAACATGACAGAGGACCTTAGTGATGCTAATGACATTAATCCTAAGGATGTTGATGACATGGCTTGAGGAAGCCAAATTAATTATCTTGTTCATGTTCAATGTTTACTGTTTTGAACTTTCTTTCTCATGTCTAAAAATGCCTTTAGGCAAATTTTGGATGTAGTATGGCAATGAAGTTTGAACTCATGGTTTCATGGACATATAATATTTTATGTTGTTAATTATATTAATATAACTTTAGTCTTCCAGTTGACATCTACTATGAGTCTATGTCACATGATTTATCAAATTTATTATTTTATGTCTCAAAATTTCAATGCGAATGTTCATATGAATCATTGAATTTAGAAATATCAAATATGCATGTATGATGTGAGTGTGAAATGTTTTATTTTTATAAATTTTAACACACACACATATGTCTACAGTACCTCTGACATACCCAAGTACCCTATTTCAAAAAGTGGCATCCCCATCCCCGTCCCCGTACCAGTTTCCGTCCCCATAAACTTAGCAAACTTAGCAAGCACAAACAATAATAAAATGTGAAAGGATGTTATTTTAAATACATAGAATGATCAACAAGTCAGGGATTGGTTAGATGGTAAAGCAGGCGTGTTCCATATACCTAAAGAAACATGTTTCACTCATGTTGTTGTGAGACGACTACAATACATTGTAATAGTCTCATATTGGATAAGTGTGCACTAGTGGCATAGTAATAATAAGAAGTTTTTGCAAGCTGTTGTGCACTAAGAAAAACTAATTTTACGGTACAAGAGCTATTAAAACTTCAAAATGCAACCCCAAAACCAAGCCCTAATAAAAAAACCATTCAAGTTTGACTTAAGAGTATAAACCAAATCTATCATCGCAAGGCCTATTGAATTCCTGAAGATTAATGGACACAAATGTGTTTTCAGGGTTTAAAAAAAACTTAAGAAAATGCAAAGCATTCTAACGAAATGAAGACAGTCCTCAACAGAAAGATGCACTGAATATGTACTCATGGACTAGAAAAAAATGCATTCCTTTTACACACACTTCATATATTTTCACTTATGCATGCATGGCTACTCTAATATTATCAACATATACACAATGAGTATCTTCGTGCACTCTCGTCCATATTAATACAAAAAAATAGTGGTTCTTACTAGAATAGTTCCATGGATCTCCATGTCTCTAGAGAGTGATGTCAACGCCATTGCTACTTTCCCTATCATGAGGAAGTAGTCTCTTATCACAACCTACTAAAAGGATCAGAAAGAAACCATTGTTGTAGAAAAATGCATATTCCAACCATATATTATTGAGGGCCAAGTTGCTTGGGAATGTATTTCATGTCACTCTGATGTAGTGCTCAATATTAGAGGTGATTTGAGGCCCATTTGCATGGATTCTAAAAATTTATATCTTCTATCTCAGTGCCATATTGAGTTACCCTACTTTCTTCTTCCATGAAGATGACAGAGGAGGAAATTTTGCCAAATTTGGTGCCAACCTAGAATTTGGGATTTCTTCTTCCATGAAGATGACAGAGGAAACAATTTCGCCAAAATTTGGCACCTACCGAGAGTTTGGAAATTTTTTTTTGAATTTAGTGAAATGGATTTTTTATTTCTTACCTAGGTGGCACTCTCCTACTACCACCTCTTCTTCAGTTATATAATATATTACCCATTATCAATTTCTTTTCCTAAGATCAATGTTTACCTATTTGTATCAAGTCATTTCTAACTACTATGTTCCATTTCCTTTGTATTTGCGAGTTAATCAATTAATCTTGTATAGTTTATTTCTTTTCATTTTCAAAACAAAAATCTAAAACTTTCAAAACTTTAATATATGGGACCAATAATCCCCAATCACACCTACTAAACCACCTTTATCATGATTCAATTTCCTAGGCTACAAATCTTTAAGAAAAGGTAATATTGATTGTGTATCAACCTTTCAGTTTTCATTACAATACTTACCAATAATGGCAACATTCTATGCTTTGAAATAGTATTCATTACAATAAGTAACGTTTAAAAACAACTTTATATTCCCGTATATCAATTTTAAGTTACTATAAAATCCATTACTCATGCAAATAGAATATATATATATATATATATATATTCATGTAATTTTGTTATTGTGCATTAGTGAAAGTCGATCATTTAAGTGGCAATTGTGGATAGTAGCCATGATTATCGTTGTCATGGCTTTAGTTTGACAATCAAATTTGATATTTTTTGATCATTTTATAATTTATATGCAAAAGGGTGTAACAAATGGCTGAGAGTTGGAAGACTGGTATGACACTCAGAGTTGGAAGACTTGTATGTGGACTTTAAGAACATGGTTATTATCATAAGTTAGGTTTATAGTCATTTAGATTATTTTAGATTTTGGACTTGTTTTATTAACAAGATTAAGTGTAAGTGTAAGTTCTCATCTGGCTCAACAGCCTAATATATATGATTTACAAATAGTTACATATAACTACCTGTCGGTTTGTTCAACCGAAACGACCTTATTTGGCTGACCTAATCTCTAATTAGTCAGCTAATCGACTTAGTTGGCTTAACGACTAGCTCCTCCAACATCTCCCCTAGGAACAAAAATTTTCTTCGTCCCAAAAACATAGGGGAGGTACTCAAAATATCTTACTGTCTAAGATAGTTATTTTCTTGTTTGTCTTTCAGGGGCTATGAAGTCGGATGGTTGGTCGCTTCTGTATACATACTTCGACGATTACTTCTGCTGTAATGGCTAGTTGATGTTGGAATTTTGTCCAAATTTGAAGTACTTTCTGGATGTCGATGGTTAGTGTTGTAATGCTTGATAACGTCGACATATTCTCCTGAATGGAAAGGTCTGCTATTCTTTCCATGTTGGGTCCCATGAACTGGTCTTTTTCTTCTGCTATTTCCAGCAGTCTTTTCATCTGCGGGCAGATGGTGTCTAATGTTGATGTATTTGTAACTTCAGAATGTATTCATCCGTATTTATTATGTATTGTAACCTGGTGTTTATTCTGGGATGTATTTGAGTCATGTCATTCCCCGATGTTCCGATCAGGAAGTTTCTATAATGTGAAAGTCATGTCAAGTCATTGTGGGTAACCCTCCTATTGGTCAAGGGTTAAAGTCCCCACAGTTATGGGGCCGTAGGGTTATTAGACTATCCTATAGAAGTTGAACCTAGTGAGTCATTGTAAGTCGGGGTAATAGTCCCCACCATCTAAGTCAAATTTAACCCTCCTTGTTGAGCAGAGGGAAAAGTCCCCACAAGTTGTGGGGCACTAGGTTTATTAGACACTCCTAGAAATGTCAGCTCTAGTAAGTAATTTTTAAGAGAGGCCGACATGTTGGAGTGCACTTCAAGTGAATGAAAGAATATAAATAGAGAGTGAGTCTCTCTATTTATCTCACTCACAACACTCACACTTACTCATTGGGGCGCATGAGTGAGAGAGGAGAATCTCTCTCAGTATGAGAGAGAGAGAGAGACAGAAGCTGTGGAGATCATCTCACTGTTTTGGGATTTTGTATTTTGGTGCTGATTCTATCTCTGAGGAAGTTGCGGGGTTTTATCCTTTATGGTTTCCCCGAGGAAAATTCTTTGTGTCTCTTGCCTCTTGTGTTTTATTGTTGTGCATGTTATTCTCTCAGTTAAAGATCCTAAGATCATAATGCTAGCTTGAATGAAAAAAATATAACATGGTATCAGAGCTAACCTGAGAAGAAGACATTGTCCAGCTACAAAAGCTAGGGATTCTTAGTTTTTGGGTTTCTCTCCACAATCCATCAGCAAAAGTATGCTAGGTTGACTCTCCATTGAAGGGCGCATCTTTCTGTTGAAGCAGAATTTGATTATGAGCATTTTCAGTTTTTGGTGCGGTAATTAGGGCTTTCTACATAAGAGGAATTTTTGAGTGAACCTGGCATAGGATTAATATCCTCATAAAAACCAAAGTTTAGAGACTTGGATCAAGAAATTTGGTGGGGTAAAACTCTAGGAAAGTCAAACCCTAGTTTCACCTTGAGCTAGAAAAACCCTAAATACTAAAACTGCTAAGTTTTGGTACATTCACTATATCCAGTGATTGGAAAAGGATCAGGAGCTAAAAATTACAGGGGGCAAATAAAAAATCCTGATGAACACTGTATCCAAAAATAAGCCTCATATTCGCTATATTATGGGATCTATGATCCCTCCACATTAGGGTTCTAGCCTCTTCCAGAATTCATCCCCAAACAGGACACCTGGGGATAATTGCAATATCTTGGGCTACAGAGGTCCAAATGGAATTCTTGAAGATATTCCAGAAAGGGAATAGAATGTAATTTCTGTGATCATAATTTTAGACTTAGAAGATGAACCAGTAACGCGTGGTAGTCTGTGCAACTTAGTTGGTATGAAAAGTCCTGTAACGGGTTACCTTGGGAAAATGATCATAAATCCAAATTGGTGAAATACATTATGATGAAACCTATGGTTTTGGATCAGGGACATGCGCGGTTACCTTAGTACAAAATTTCATGCATATAGGATTAGCAATTTCGGAGATGTCATAGAAACAGTGACAGGAATTTCTACAGAAGAAATTGGAAAACTAGGGCTTCCTGTTCCGGGAGCTTCCCTCCATTGTTTTCAAAAAAGGAGTACATTAGACAACTCCATTTGAAGAGATATATCTTTCTATCCAATCAGATTTGAAAGATTCCAAGTTTTTAAAATTAGGGTTTCTCTGACAAAACCTAGATCAGCCAGCTCTGGAACTAGGATGGACACCTCAAATCGGTAATATCTAATCTTTTGCTATTTTCATTTGATGATCTCATTTAAAAGTTATCTATCACATCAGCTTGATGATAAGCTTGATAAAATTGAGCAACTTCCAAGCATGGAAGTATATGATCTCTCTGAATAAAATGGATTTGGACATCTACATGGGTTTAGAGATTCCAGTTCCAGACGGAGATGAGGCTCAAAGTCGTACACAGGAAGAACTTGGTTAAGGCTAAGAAGATCATCGTTGATTCAATCACGGATCAACTTGTACCATAAATTTCTTTCCTAAAGACACCAAATATGTTTGAATCCTTGACCAATCTATCTGAAGGGAAGAACATAAATGAGAAAATGACTTTGAGAAAACAAGTTGAAGAATGTGAAGATCCAGAATGCAGAACAACTTGAAGCGGTAGAAGAAGAAGAGGAGAATGCAGAAGTGGTGATAGTCATCTTGAATGGCCTCCCAAGATCATTGATTCATTCATGTGAGGAATGTGTGCCAGAAGGAAGTGATTAATTTCAGCAAACTTGGGGAAGAAGAAGAAGCTCGACTCATAAGAAGAGAAGAGAAGATGGGAGCAAGAGAAGATCAAGCTCTCACCATCCAAAGAAGATCCCTCAAGCGATGAGGAATACGAAGGACTCAACTCTTGAAGAGCCTCTTATCCATCCTAGAATTTGGATAAGAAATGATTCTATTATGAATAAAGAAGATGATGAAGCTGAAGGATCAAGAAGGAGTCTACCTATGAAACAAATAAAGATAAGTATTAAATTGTCATTTCATGATATTGTTTTGTTATGCATTTTTTTTGTATTTAGTTGATGTATTATGCATGATATGATGTTTGCATTAAAGAGAGTATACTACTAATATGCATGTGATGGGTAAGTAGCTCATGGTGCTATACAACTCTCCATTGCTACTTATCTAGAATGAAACCTCTTTGCTGACATATTGGATTAGTGCACAATCTCAATGTTGTCCTGGTAGAGATGGAAGGCATCTAGAAATTTTCCGTGAGATATGGATGAATGTTGTATTGGCTAAAGTAGTTGCATGATCATATATTTATGCATAAGAATTTTTCATTGTGAATATACCGTATGAAATGTTTCTAAACATACAACTGCATTTGACTTGTAGGAAAGGTCGCATACATAATCGCCTACAAGCAAAGAAGGAAGAGACTTGTTCCGAAGAACAAGTGACGACAGTTCAAGATGAAGATTAATATGACGAATGCAGCGACATCATTGATGCAGAACCTTCAAGCTATGAAGAATTAAGCAATAAGAAAGGGAATACCAGTTCAATAAGAATGATGTCTAGGATGCAGTATCGATACGTGAAGGGAAGTTCATAGTTCCATCATGCAGTAGATGGAAACATCGTACAAAGCAAGATTCGTAGCACGAGGCTTCTCATGAAAAGAAGGCATAAACTACAAAGAGACATTTGCAGCCAGCTTGATGAAGATCTTAACCTTTGCTACAAGGTTTAAGATGAAAGTCTATACACTATATGGATACATAGAATATTAATAGCATAGGAAGCTACTTGTCACTCCAGTACAGAATGATTTAGTGCATAGAGTACAGAAGACAGAGGGAGTATGATGCTCTGCTTCAGAGGGAGTACAGAAGATCTTGAGGTTTGACATGTTACGACAGGATGGATACATTACTAATGACTCTAGGCTTTACTGAGAGTAAAGTGGATTCCAACCTTTGCTTCAAGGTTGAAGGCGGAAGATCAGTGATGCTTCTGTTATGTGTCGATGCACTATTTTATAGGCATGGAGGTGTGGACAAAGGCAGTATGCAGTAGAGATCCTGAATAGGTTCAGGATGATGGACTGCATGACCACACCTATGGCATCAAACTTGAAGCTATTGAGTGTTGCTTCATCAGAGATGGTTGATGCTATGATGTATTGTCAAATGATTGGTTCCTTGATGTACCTGATGAATACGAGACCAGATATTTGCTTTGCTGTGAACACATTGAGACATGTTCACCTGATGGTTGCAAAGCATGCAGTAAGGTACCCGAAGGGTACAGTTGATTATGGGCTCAAGTATGAGTCGAATCAAAAGATTAACCTGGAGGGTTATGTCGATTCAGATTGGGTAGGCAGTGCCATCGATAGGAAGAGCACTTCAGGATGTTGCTTCAGTATGGGATCAAGTGTGATCTCTTGGTTTAGCAGGAAGCAATCCTATGTGGCACTAAGTAAAACTAAAGCAGATTATGTCGCAACTTGTTTAGCTAGTTGTGAGGCAGTATGGATGTGGAAGCTACTGTCTGATATATTTGATCTCCAGTTGGATGCTACTTGTATAAACTGTGACAAACAGAGTTGCATGAAGTTGTCAAAGAATCCATTGTTCCATGACAAGTTGAAGAATATCGAGATCAAGTATCACTATATCAGGGATATGGTGCAAAGGGGAGCAATGAAGCTCCAGTATGTTGCGACGGAGGAATAGATAGCTGATGTATTGAAGAAGCCATTGGCTAGGGTGAATTTTGAGTACTTCGGGGAGAAGCTTGGTGTTCTCTAGATTGAGGTTTCCTCCAAGGGAAAGTGATGAGTCCCATATCCATTCTGACATGGTGAGAGGATTGGTTCCTTCCATGGTTAGATGTAAGGGCTGGGCCATTCTTTCATGGTGAGAGGATTGGTTCCTTCCATGTCAGATATGAGTGCTGGCCATTCTGTCAAGTAGGACAGATGTAAGGGAAACTGCCATTATGGGAATGGAGGCACCTGGTCAGTTACTAGGAAAACTTGGTCTAGGACTAAGAATCCATTCTGATGTGATAGAGGGATGTGTTCCCACTTGATCAGATGTAAGGGCTGAACCATTCTGTCATGGCTAAAGGATTAGGTTCCTCCCATGTCGGATGTGAGTGTTGGCCATTCTGACAAGTAGGTCAGATTTAAGGGTAACTTCCATTCTAGGAATGGAGGCTCTTGGTCACTTAGCAGGTAGCTTAGTCTGGGACTGGGGGCCATTCTGATGCGATGGTAGGATTAGTTCCTCCATGATCAGATGTGAGTGCATGACCTTTCTGATGCTGTGCTTCGTGCATGGTTAGATTGTAAGTGTAGAGCCCTTTCTGATGCAGTGCTTCGTGCATGGTCATATTGTAAGTGTTGAGCCCTTTTTGATGCAGTGCTTTGTGCATGGTCAGATTGTAAGTGTTGGGCCCTTTCCGATGCGGTGGTTCATGCATGGTCAGATTGTAAGTGCTCAGCCTTTTCGATGCGGTGCTTTCGAGCATGGTCGATTGTAAGTGAAGTGCCTTTCTGACAGGATGAGGTCAGATGTAAGTGCAGAGCCTTTCCAATGCGGTGTTCTTGCACATGGTTGGATATAAGTGCTGAGCCTTTCTGACAAGATGAGGTCAGATGTGAGTGCTGGGCCTCTCTGACAGGATGAGGTCAGATGTGAGTGCTGGGCATGCCTTTCTGACAAGATGAGGTAAGATGTAAGAGCTGGGCGGTCCATTCTGACTTAAGTGTCAGATATAAGCGCTGATGAAGACCTACATGAAGGTTAGGCCTACAAGATTGAATCCGTAGAACTTCCTGTGATGAGAAGAATCGAGATAGCACCATTATGAGATAACATATGATGATGATCCAGACTTGATGATGATCCAGATCAAGTGATCCAAATGTGTTGATCCAGACTTGATGAGGATCCAGATCAAGTAACGATCCAGTTGTGATGATGATCTAGACTTGATGATCATCCAGATCAAGTGATCCAGATATGATGATCCAAACTTGATGACGATCAAGATCAAGTGATGATCCAGATGTGATGATGATCCAACTTCAGTGATGATCCAGATCAAGTAATGATCTAGAATTGATGATCTAGTAGTGATGATCCAGATCAAGTGATGATCTAGACTTGATGATGATCCAGATCAAGTGATGATCTAGACTTGATGATGATCCAGTGATGATGATCCAAATTGAGTGATGATCTAGATCCAGATGAAGATGAATTGAAGATGAAGATGTTGAGAACTTGATGATGATTTAGATGATACAAAGAAGAATACTTGTGCTGATAAATTGTGTCGAGAGAATACCTTCCTAGTTAAGAGGGAGTGTTGATGTATTTGTAACTTCGGAATTTATTCATCCCTATTTCTTATGTATTGTAACCCAATGTTTATTCCGGTATGTATTTGAGTCATGTCATGCCCCGATGTTCCGATCGGGAAGTTTCTATAATGTGAAAGTCATGTCAAGTCATTGTGGATAACCCTCTTATTGGTCAAGGGTTAGAGTCCCAACAGTTATGGGGCCCTAGGGTTATTAGACTATCCTACAGAATTCGACCCTAGGTGAGTCATTGTAAGTCGGGGCAATAGTCCCCACCATCTAATTCAAGGTTAACCCTCCTTGTTGAGTAGAGGGCAAAGTCCCCACAAGTTGTGGGGAACTAGGGTTACTAGACACTCCTAGAGATGTCGACTCTAGTAAGTAATTGTTAAGTGAGGCCAACATGTTGGAGTGCACTTCAAGTGAACAAAAGAATATAAATAGAGAGTGAGTCTCTCTATTTATCTCACTCACAACAGTCAGACTCACTCCCTGGGGCGCATGAGTGAGAGAGGAGAATCTCTCTCAGTATGAGAGAGAGAGAGAGAGAACCTGTGGAGATCATCTTACTGTTTTGGGCTTTTCTATTTTGGTGTTGATTCTATCTCTGAGGAAGTTGCTAGGTTTTCTCCTTAATGGTTTCCTCGAGGAAAATTATTTGTGTCTCTTGTCTCTTGTGTTTTATTGCTGTGCATGTTATTCTCTCAGTTAAAGATCCTAATATCATAATGCTAGATTGAATGATAAAAATCTAACATCTAATTTCTCCAAGCTCGGGAGTGCCTGATGCACCCACTGGTGTGCTTGTCTCTCGAGTCTCTGTAGTTTGGTTGTCTCCAGCATGATTTGATCTTGTATTGTACTTATCAGTGCTTCCTTGGTGCTCTTTCTCTTTTCCAATGCTTGAATTTGTTGTCAAGTCTGTCGGGTCTACTGAAAGACTTTCCCGTAATAAGTAGGCCAGTCTCGGAGTACCCCTTCTGTAATGACAGACTCTTCCATGTGGTCTTGTTTTGTAAGCTTCTGAGAAGGCTGTGTACTGCTGCATCAGTAATCTACATGTCTCTTATTTTTTTTCTTCCTTTGTATTTTGCATCTATACTTGTAGGGTCAACACCACACTCTCAAACAGTTGCTATGCCTTTTCAAGCGGCTTGTCGGTGTCGGCTTCCATTGGTCCTGGTATTATAGATTGTGCTAGGTTTCTGCATTTTAATAGGAATTCGACCTGTTCCTTCTCAGTGTCGTTGATCTCCTTGCATCTAGTCTGGCTTCTTGTTTTTGCTTCAATGGCCAGAGTTTCTAAGAGTTGTACCAACTCTCCGTCCTCCAGCTTTGTTGCATCGACTGCAGTGGTCGACCCAAGTTGGCTAATGTGGACCATTGTCGATTATGACTCTTTTTGGTGGTCCTTCTTATTTCTCTCTCTCTTCCTCTTATGTTTATGTTGTTGTGCTTGTGCATCTGCAAGGGTTAGACTCACCTGTGGTTTATTTTCTTGTGTTGGGTTTTTCTAGTTGTTGCTCTGCAACAGTCAGTGTAACTTCTGGCTGGATATCTTGGGTTAGCTCTATAGCTGGATGTGTATCTAGGGTATTTTGGGCAGAGGGTTCGGGTACAGATGTTTTAGGTGCAGTTGGTTCGGGTAAAGGCGGTTCAGGTGCAGGAAGTTCAGGTGTGGAGGGCTTAGTTGCAAACTCTGGATTGGGAAGTGGTGGTGGAGATGGTGAATGGTCGGGTGTAATTGGTGTGGTAGGGATATGGTCACTTGGTGTCGGGTCCTCGACTTGTGGTGGTGAATCCTCTGGGTCGTCAAAGAATAAGTAGTCGATTACCCGGTTGATTTCTTCTAGGATTTCTTCTTCTACATCTCTTGTTGTTTCATTGGCTAATGGAGGGGGTGGGATGTCGACAGGGATAAAGGATGAGGTTTGACTTGTGATAACTTGAGCTATCTTGTCGAGGTTCCTCACAAATGTTGATTTTATAATTCCCACAGACCTTGGCTTCTGGGGTATTTGTCCAGGGTGTGAAGGAATGAGCTGCCTTGATCCACTAGCTTCGATCAGAGGGCATCTAGTGGTGATCTTCTGGATAGAGGTGAGTAGTTCAGGAATTTTATCAATGTATGCCTAGAAATCACTGTCCTGGTCGAACCTCTCCTTCAAGGTTTCTAGCATAGCATTTTTGCATATGTTGACTGGGATTATAGTGGGTAGCTATGGAATTTATTCCTATGTGATCTGGGTCGGAGATGGGGGTGGAGGTGTAAAAACTAAATCAACAACATTTTCAGCCGTTGAAGTGTTTGTGCTTTTTACCTTTTTTGACTGACCCTGTTGTGCTCTCGAATCGACAAAGCATTTGAATTGTGTCTCGACTGAAACTTTGTTCGCTACAGCGTATTTTATGATGTCGACGGTGATAGCTGTTAGTTCCTCTTCATCTTCTGATTCTGAAAGGATCAGCTTGTGCTTCCCTTTCCCTTTTGTTTCCGTTTCCTTTTTTCTTACAGCTGCTATTTCTTTTGCTAACTTTTTAATTGTGTCTTTGATTATGGCATATTCAGGATTGTCGGGATCAATGTCTTCCTCTAGTTCTTCCCCTCCCTCCTGCTATTGAACTAGGTTGATAATTTCTTCAGTTGGTTTGGTTACCTGCTGCTCTATAGGTATACTTCGCCTTTGGGCCGTTGGTGGTATGGTTGTTATTTGCAATCTATTGGTGTCCTCTACTGGTGTTTATTCTAACACAAAGGTGCTGATGTGTAGTCAAAATTCATAGTCTTCTTGGTTCTCCTATTTTTTCAGTGTTTCTTCAATTACTAGGTTTCCTTCCTTGGATTTTTCTGGTGTCGATAGCTTGGTGCCGGATTGTCAACCTAGCTCATGGAAGATATATTCGACTATTGGGTAATAGTCAAGAGGCTTTGCTTTTTCTTTTGCACCCTGCATATACGAAACCGTAGTGTGCTCAAGCTCTAGTTGGATGTGTGCGGTTTTTGGCAGACTTCGTTGGATGTTTTGAGGCACCCTCCATCTGGTCATTTTTATCTTCAGGTGTTGCAGCCAATTTTCTAACAACACCTTTCCATTTGCTAGTTCTTTTAGTGTTCCAATCTGCGCAAATGGCTTGAACCTCCACATGTGGAATTTTGTCAGCTCTTGGAACTGCTTGTCCTCGACTAGGCACAAGTGGTACATTACTATCCAGATTATTAGAGATGGGAACCTTATAATCCCACCCGACTCCTGAAATTTCTCACAGATAGTTTTGAGCATGTCGATGACATACTGAGGCCATATGTATACTTTTCATGTTTCCACTATTATGTCTACTGCCTCTAGCATATCCAGCTTCAAGTCGCTCCCTCGACCTATAGCTATGAGCCCTGTTGCTATGATTTTGGCCACGATTTGTGGCATACGGGATTGTATCTGGCTAATCATTAGCCCTTTTGAATTATTCTCGGAGGGAGTTCCAGCTAAACGTTTTACCAGTCCTTCTTTTATGCCGACAGGGACTGGGTCGCCTTGGTTGGATAGACCAGTCAGTTTGTATATGACTTCTCCATATATATCAACTGGTCTGTCGAAGTAAAATTTTCCGTTGTGGTACCGGCTGATAATGAATTTTACTGATGTTTCCTTGGTTCCTCCGAAACTCACCATGAATGGTGTGTTCATGTAGTTCATAATGGAGTTGTGGTTTATCTTTTATGCTTCTTGTGTCGGTTCCTTGTCGACATAAGCCCATTCCTTGATTTCGGCCCACTTTTTCTCCCATGAGGTTTCTTGTACCTTGGCACTTTTTATGTTTCTTAACCTTCTCATCAATGGTGTTTCAGCAGATTGCAGTTCCTTTGTCTTTGTAGCTACGACTCCGGTTTGTTTCAGTGCCATCTTTTCGGTTTCTTGGTCGACTTTTCTTATAGGTTTTCGGTTCTCAACTTTTTGATTGTTGAATTGCTCTATCTCTTCAAAATACTGTAAATGATCATTTTCTGGTCTGATATTTATAGGTGGGGTGTTTGACGTTTCTATCGATGGGTGTATTAATGGCGGAAGTGATGTTCCAGCGTGGTCTCTCAATTTTGCGTTAATGGTGATTTTATTTTGGCGCTCCTTCTGATCGTAGTCATGAAGGAGTGATTTGACCTTCGGGGTCGTTAGTCGATGTCGATCATGTGAGCGGTCGATGGTGGTATGTAGATGGGTTTGATGTCAGCTGTCGAAGCGTTGGTTTCGTGTCATCTTGGGTTATGGGTGTTGGTTCTGTTTTGTTGTTTTTAATCTTTTTATATTTTTATAGTTTTTGTCTGACAGTTATGGTTGTTATGTTTTTTTTTTTTAGAACTTGTTTTAATTTTTGTACCATTTAAGTGAAGCACCATTAACAAATTTCTGAAATACTATGCCTTGTAACGTCCTTAGTCACACTGATCCGTTGGCATGAATCTCTTCGACAATGTAGGGTCTCTCCCATTCTGGATGTAACTTTTTGGGTTTTCCTTTTACTTGACTGTTGCATAGTAAGGCAAGATCCCCTACTGACATATTCTTGTTTTTGACATTGCGATCGTGCCAAGCCTTCTGTTGTTTTTTTTGGATTTCTTGGTGTTGTAGAGCAATTAGTCAATGTTCTTCTAGCTTGCTTAATTGCATCAGTCGGTCCTTCCTACCTTGTTTGACATTGACATGTAAAATATCTACTATGTTAGGTGTTTACTGTCGAAAATGTAGTGGAATAACTGCTTCTTGTCCATAGACTAGTTGAAATAGTGTTTGGTCAGTCAAACGTTTGTTTGACTATCTCTTTATATTTATGACCTAATTTATATTGCCTCTTCTTTACAAGTCGGACATCAGGTTTGATGTTGATCTTCATTTCACCCATTTCATGGACTAGACCTTTGAGATGTTTGTAGTCTCTAGAGAATACATCCTGGAATTCTTTTAGTAAGTTTACTATTTCTGTTGTTTGTTCTTCACTCCAGTAATTGCCAATTTTTGCGATTTTTGGTCGATCATCATTTGAGATGTCAAATTCTTTATTTTTCACTTTAGCATATAACCATTCTGGTACTTTGGCTTCATTGATTGATCGGATCCCTTCTTTAAACTGTGAAAATGTAGCAGGAATTTATGCCGCAATCATTCAGTCGGTATCTTCTTTGTCGGCTATCTCGACTTTGAGTACTGTGCGAATTGGTTTTATTGTTTCTACATGATATCATTTCCATTGAAACCTTTTCCGTTATGGATTTTCATTTTCCATTTGTAGTCTTATTGAATATGGTGTTGTCTTGGTTTGTTTATTATTACATGTTATTTTCGGCTGGTCATAATTTTGTGTTAGGGTTTTGTTCCCTGTCGGTTCTATAAACACCTTGATTTGTTTTACAGTTTCAACTAACTTTTCGTTTTGTGGTATAAAGCTGAAGTCTTTCATAAAGTTATCTCTAAGTTCATGCCATAGGAATGTTTCACCCCATGCTTCTTCCATTTTGTACCATTTGTTTGGTAAGTCGGATAGTGTCTATGGAAACAGGTGTGGCCATGTACGTTTATCCTTATACCCAAGTCTTTTTCACTCTTTTTCTCATGTTCTTATGTGCTCTTATGGGTCCTGCCCTTGGATGAACATAGGTATTTGGGCTTGATCGGTTATCCTTTTTCCTCTGAATCTTTCTATAAAGTAAGTTGACGCTGTTGTCCATGTCTGCAATATTGATTGATGGGTATCCCACCATCTAGCAGCTTGTCCTGTGAAGGTTTCTACTAAGCTTTGTAGTCGGCCATGTTCACCATTGTTTTTTGATACTTGTTCTATATGCATAACTGGTGATTCTCTTTCTTTGTATCTTGGGATTTGTTTGATACTTACATTTGTTGGTTTTAGGGTAGGGTATTCCTTGCTTGAGTCTTTTCAAATATTTTTGGGATGATGGAAACTAGGAAACATTGTTGGATTGGTTTCTTCTACACTGTTTGAATGGTCCAGCAACCTCTTGCTTGTGTTTCATAGTTTTCGACTTCCCAATCATATAATTCTACATCTGAGTTGTATCCTACTGAATCTTGATTGCCTAAGTGAAGTTCGCCATAGACATTGAGTTCTGTGTAGTATTCATTATTTTGTATTTGATATAATTGTCGGATGTCGACTTCTTCATCAATAGGTTCTATCCAAGGTTCTCCTTGGGATGGATGGATAGGTACTATGAATTTTTGTCCATTCCCTTTTATTTTGATCCTTTCTTTGTCCAAAGATATCGATGCTTTCATTTTTCTTCCCCAAGGTTGACCTACTAACGCTGGGAAGGAACTGGATCCTTCCTTAGGGTCAATAATTTCAAAGTCGAATTTGGTCGATATTCTTTTTATTGTCGTATTGACATTTCTCCAAACTCCGATAGGTTCGATCAGACCTTGGTAGGCTAATTTCAGGTATATTCTTGACTCGTATAGTCGAGGTCTACCCAATTGTTCCAAAGTGTCCTGAGTTATAATGTTTACTTGTGAGCCGAAGTCGAGTACAACTTGTCGGACATGGTATCCTTCAATTTCTAGGTCGACAAGTGGGTCGACATCACTTTTGTCCTTCTGGTTTAGAATGCAGATGTTTTTTGTTTGTTTTTCTGTATTATTATTCTGTTTCATATTATACAATAATTCAATGAATTGAGATACCGCTTTATCTTCTTGTATTAAATGTGATAATTCTTTAACTGTGCTTCGTCGACTATCATCAGCTTCTTCTTGTTGAGCAAATTCTTTAAATCTATTAGTTGCGTTTTTATACAATTGTTTTTGTTTAGCTGGGTTAGGATAATCATTCTTTTCTTTTATTTAGCTTATGCATGGATTATCACTCCCAATTTTTGTCCCTTGTTGGGTTACTATATGCAGATTCTTTGTATTTATTACATCATGTTTTTGAATGCACGACAAGACATTAACATTTTTCTTTTTATTGATTTTATCAAGCATAGTAGGGAAATCCTCTAATGAGTGATCCTCGACTCCACAGCTAGTACAAAATTTTAAATCGGTTCTATCCTTGTATGGGTAGTCTGCATAGCGGTGACCTTATTTATAACATGTGAAACACTAGATGGGCTGACGTGGTCAGTTTTCGCAATTCCTAGAGAATCGACCTCGACCTCCATATCCTCTCCGACAGTTGTCAAACCAGCGTTCATATCGACGACCTTCGTATCTTTGATTATTCTGTTCATTTTGAGCATGACTTCGCTGATTGTAATTGTTGTTATGCATAAATGCGTTTATCTGGTAGACTGCTTGGTAGTTTTGTCGATTTTTTAAGTTTAGGTGGCAGTCGACCGTGGCGTGACTTTTGACTTCACAGATTGCACACCAAGATGCTTTGTCATTTTTCATGTTATACGGGAAATCCTTTGTTGTGTGTTCTCCATGTTCTTGGAAGATGTCGCAGAAGCACTTGGTCTGAACAAATCGAACGCCCTGTCGGCTAATGTCTTGTCGACAGTCACTCTTTTGTGTGTCCAGCCGTTGAGGATTTTGTGCACTAGACATCTTGATTCTTAAGGTTCAACTCTTTCAATTATTTTTGCATGATTTATAGTTTTTCTTCTAGTCTAGTATCCATGGGATATGCTGGAAAATCTTCGTCCATCCCCACTTCCAGAGCTTTAGTAATCACATCTTCGTATGTTTTAAACGTCTCTAGGCTTATGTGCCACCAAATTTTCTGTGATAGACCTACAAGGAACCACTGAATTAATAGTTGTTCATCAATTACATAATCTGGTTGCCTGAGGAGGTCTTTCCAATGTTCGTCGTACTCTCGGATAGACTCTGCTGGCTTTTGCGATGTTGTTTTCAACTTTTTAGTTGCCAGATGTTTTGCATCTGGGGTTTTAAAGAACAACAAGAATTACGCTTTAATTTCTGCTTTATATGCTTAAGGGGTTCTCTTAGTAAAGGTCATGTACCACATTAGTGCTCTTTTCCTCAAGGCACTAGCGAACTGTGCCATCTATCGATCTTTAGATGTAACCTGATTTGCCTCTCATGTCAACTCACAGATGAACCAATGTCATCTAGGATCTTCGTCACCCTCGTATAGAGGGATATGCACTGATCCATGACCCATGTAGGACTGACTGTCGCTATCTCCTTCAGGAGGTGGCGGTGGTGGGGGTGGTGGTGGTAGGGGTAGTGGGATGTTTTTCTTGTCTCTTTGTATAGAGCTTTTGTCGACTAAACTTTCATTTTCGTCGATTGTTTTGTTTGTCGTTTCTTCTCTGACAAGCAGTCGGTTCAGGTCGACTTCTCCTATTGATGTCCAACTGCAATTATTTGTCTACAGGCCCGACTATTATATATTATCCAACGCTGTATTTGGCCGGGGGGGTGCTCCTTCATGTGTCAGGTAAAGTAAGTGTATACTTCGGTTGGAAGGGTATGCCTAAAGTGTGACCCAGTTTCCTTCCTCCGGTCAATGGATCACTAGATGATTATCATCATTTACCTCGTCATCTAGTCGGCTCCATATACCAAACTCACTAGCTCTTAGTCTTAGGTCTTATTCGACAATGGCTTGTATCCTAGTACTCGGATTCGTTGGAGATAGAGGTCTTATCTTCTGGGGAAATTCTATTTGGATAGCTTCACACTGCTCTATCCACAAGTCTTCTTCCATGGGTGATGCCTCTTCATCCACGCCTTCTTCTGTCGTTCATGACCTGACTCTAGCGGATTTCTTTCTTGGTCTGTCACCCTAGTACTAATTCCTCTTTGTAGTGCTATATCCCTTTCTCTTCTTTCTTCCCTTCTTTTCAGCATCTTCTCTCTCTTTATTCTCTGTAAATCCGTCGTACCTTTGTGTGTCACTATCTGTTCGATTTCATTTTTAGGTTGACTTTTCATTGCTGGTGATGGTATCTTCTTTTAGTCAACTAGAATCCTCTTCACTTTACCCCGACATATGACCAAATACCCCCCATAGCCTACCCGACACTTTAGAAAGCTTGGATAGTTCTATTTACTTGCTTAGGAAATATTCCCACTCCCTTTTGGCAATAAATTTCTCCCACTTTTTCTGTTTCTCTGCCCAGTTGTTGATGTAATTGTAACTTCAGAATGTATTCACTTGTATTTATTATCTATTGTAACCCGATGTTCATTCTGGGATGTATTGTAATGTACTTGAGTCATGTCATACCCCGATGTTTATTTCGGGAAGTTTCTATAATGAGAAAGACATGTCAAGTCATTGTGGGTAACCCTCCTATTGGTCAAGGGTTAAAGTCCCCACAGTTGTGGGGCCCTTGGGTTATTAGAATATCGTAGTGAAGTTGACCCTAGGTGAGTCATTGTAATTCAGGGCAATAGTCCCCACCATTGTGTTAATAATAAACCTCCTTGTTGGTCGGAGGAGGCAAAGTCCCCACAAGTTGTGGGGCACTAGGGTTATTAGACACTCTTAGAGATGTCGGCTCTAGTAAGTAATTGTTAAGTGAGGCCGACATGATGGAGTGAGTTCCAAGTGAACGTAAGAATATAAATAGAGAGTAAGTGTCTCTATTTAGGACACACACACTCACTCATTGGGGTGCATGAGTGAGAGAGGAGAAGCTCTCTTAGTGTGTGAGAGAGAGACTGCTGCTGTCGGGAGATCATCTTACTATTTTCCGGTTTTACCTTTGCTGTTGATTCTATATCTGAGGAAGTTGTGGGGTTTTCTCCTTTATGGTTTCCTCGAGGAAAATTCTTTGTGTCTCTTGTCTCTTGTGTTTTATTGCTGTGCATTTTATTCTCTCGGTTAAAGATCCTAAGATCATAATGGTATCTTGAAAGTTGAAAAACTAACATGGTATCAGAGCTAACCTGAGAAGAAGACATTATGCAGTTGTAGAATCTAGGGATTCTTAATTTTTGGGTCTATCTCCACAATCCATCAGCAAAAGTATGCTAGGCTGACTCTCCATTTAAGGGCGCATCTTTCTGTCGAAGCAGAATTCGATTCCGAGCATTTTCAGTTTTAAATGCGGAAATTAGGGCTTTCTACATAAAAGGAATTTTTAAGTGAGCCTGGCATAGGATTGTTATCCTCATCAAAATTAAAGTTTATATACTTGGATCAAGAAATTTGGCTGGGTGAAACTCCGGGAAAGTCAAACCCTAGTTTGACCCCAAGCTAGAAAAACCCTAAATACTAAAACGGCTCAGTTTTGGTACATTCACTATATCCTGAGATTGGCGAAGACTCAGGAGCTAAAAATTTCAAGTGCCAAAGATAAACTCCTAGTGAACGCTGTTTCCAAAATTCAGCCTCAGCTTCACTATATTTTGGGAGATATGGTCCCTCCATATCAGGGTTCTATCCTCTTCCAGAATTCATCCCTAAACAGGACACGTGGGGAGAATTGCTACAACTTGGGCTACAGACATCCAAATGGAATTCCTGAAGTAGTTCCAAAAATTTCATGGAATTTAATTTCTATGGTCCGAAGTGCAGACCCAGAAGATGAAACAGTGACACGTGGGAGTCCCTACAACTTTGTTGTTTTGACCAGTCCTGTGACAGGTCACCATGGGAAAAGGGTAATAAAGCCCAATTTTTGAAACAAATTTTGATTAATCCTATGGTGTTGGATGAGGAAGGTGTGATTTTACCTCAATGAAAAATTTCAGACACAGAGGAGCATTAATTTTGGAGATATCACAGAAACAGTAACAGGCATTTCTGCAGAAGAAAGTGGAAAACTAGGGCTTCCTGTTCCGGGAGCTTCCCTCCACTATTTTCAGAAAAGGAGTACATAGGACAGCTTCATTTGAAGAGATCTATTATTCTATCCAATCATATCTAAAAGATTCCAAGTTTTGAAAATTAGGGTTTCTCTGACAAACCCTAGATCAGCCTGCTCCAAAACCAGGACGGACACCTCAAATCGGTAAGATCTATTCTTCTGCTATTTTCATTTGAGGTTCTCATTTCAAAGTGATCTATCAGATCAGCTTGATGATAATATTGGTGAAGTTGACAACTTCCAAGCATGGAAGTATATGATCTCTCTGAAGAAAATGAATTGGACACCTACATGAGTAGAGAGGTTCCAGTTTCAGAGGGAGATGAGTCTAGAAGCCTTACACAAGAAGAACTTGGTCAAGGCCAAGAAGATCATGGTTGATTCAGTCATGGATCAACTTGTACCACAAGTGTCTTCCCTAAAGACATCGATGATGTTTGATTCCTTGACCAAGCTAGTTGAAGGGAAGAACATAAATCAGAATATGACCTTAAGAAACCAGTTGAAGGAAGTGAAAATCCAGAATGCAGAGACCATACAGTCATACTTTACAAGGGTCTCTCAAATCAAAGAACAACTTGAAGTGGTAAAAGAAGAAGTGAAGAATGCAGAAGTGGTGATAGCCACCTTGAATGGCCTCCCAGGATCATGGGATTCATTCATTCAAGGAATGTGTGTCAGAAGGAAATGATTACTTTCAATAGACTCTAGGAAGAAGAAGAAGCTCGACTCATAAGAAGAGAAGAGAAGATGGGAGCAATTGAAGATCAAGCTCTCACCATCCAAAG
>LPNX010395521.1:198871-240727 GCA_001517045.1 Pseudotsuga menziesii
AAAAATCTCTTATCCATCTTAGCATTTGGATAAGAAATGATGATATTATGAATGAAGAAGATGATGAAGCTGAAGACTTAAGAAGGAGTCTACCCACGAAACAAATAAAGATAAGTATTCAATTGTCATTTCATTGTTTTGTTATGCATTTGTTTATATTTAGTTAAAGTATTATGCATGATAGAATGTTTGTATTAATGACAATATACTACTAATATGCATGTGATGGGTAAGTAGCTCATGGTGCTATGCAAATCTCCATTGCTACTTATCTAGAATGAAACCTCTTTGCTGACATATTGGATTAGTGACAGGATGGATAGATTACTAATGAATCTAGGCTTTACTAAGAGTAAAGCAGATTCCAACCTTTGCTTCAAGGTTGAAGGCGGAAGACCAGTGATGCTCCTATTATGTGTCGATGCACTATTTTTCTAGGCATGGAGGTGTGGAAGAATGCAGATGGAATCTTCCTTGGAAAAAGGAAGTATGCAATAGAGATACTGAAGAGGTTCAAGATGATTGACTGCAAGGCCATGACCACACCTATGGCATCGAACATGAAGCTATTGAGTGATGCTTCATCAGAGACAGTTGATGCTACGATGATTGGGTCCTTAATATACCTGACGAACACAAGACCAAATATTTTGCTTTGCTGTGAACACCTTGAGCCAGTTCCTGACAGATCGGAGACATGTTCACTTGATTGCTGCAAAGCATATTCTGAGGTACCTGAGGGGTACAGTTGATTATGGGCTCAAGTATGATGCGAATTAGAAGATTAACCTGAAGGGTTATGTTGATTCAGATTAGGCAGGTAGTGACATCAATGGGAAGAGCACTTCAGGGTGTTGCTTCAGTATGGGATCAGGTGTAATCTCTTGGTTTAGCAAGAAGTAATCCTATGTGGCACTGAGTATAGTTGAAGTAGAGTAAGGAAGCTACTGTTTGATTTATTTGATCTCCAGTTGGATGCTACTTGTATACAATGTCACAACCAGAGTTGCATGAAGTTGTTAGAGAATCCAGTGTCCCATGACAAGTCAAAGCATATCGAGATAAAGTATCACTATATTAGGGATATGGTGT
This sequence comes from Pseudotsuga menziesii, assembly GCA_001517045.1. Classification (NCBI taxonomy): domain Eukaryota; kingdom Viridiplantae; phylum Streptophyta; class Pinopsida; order Pinales; family Pinaceae; genus Pseudotsuga; species Pseudotsuga menziesii. The sequence goes on from LPNX010395521.1 coordinate 199,964, forward strand.
AGAGGGGAGCAGTGAAGCTCCAATATGTTGCGATGGAGGAACAAATAGTTGATGTATTGATGAAGCCATTGGCTAGGCTAAAGTTTGAGTACTTCAATGAGAAGCTTGGTGTTCTCCAGATAGAGGTTTCCTCCAAGGGAAAGCGATGAGTCCCATAGCCATTCTGACAAGTAGGTTAGATATAAGGGCTGAGCCATTCTGTCATGGTGAGAGGATTGGTTCCTTCCATGTCAGATATGAGTGTTGAGATCCATAGCCATTCTGACATGGTGAGAGGATTGGTTCCTTCCATGTTCAGATGTAAGGGTTGAGCCATTCTATCATGGTGAGAGGATTGGTTCCTTCCATGTCAGATATCAGTGCTGGCCATTCTGTCGAGTAGGACAGATGTAAGGGCAACTGAAATTCTAGGAATGGAGGCACCTGGTCAGTTACCAGGAAAACTCAGTCTACGACTGAGAATCCATTCTGATGTGATAGAGGGATGTGTTCCCACTTGATCATATGTAAGGGCTGAACCATTCTATTATGGTTAAAGGATTAAGTTCCTCCCATGTCATATGTGAGTGTTCTCCATTCTATCGAGTAGGACAGATGTAAGGGCAACTTCCATTCTCTAGGAGAATGGAGGCACCTGGTCAGTTACCAGGTAGCTCAGTCTAAGAATGGGGGCCATTCTGATATGATTGCTGGGATGTGTTCCCTCATGATCAGATATGAGTGCAAGCCCTTTCATCATTGTGGTAGGATGTGTTCCAGCCTGGATGAATGTAAGTGCAGAGCCTTTCTTCGATCATGTGTTGATCAGATATAAGTGTTGAGCCTTTCTTCGATCATGTGTTGATTAGATATAAGTGTTGTACCTTTCTTCGATCATGTGTTGATCAGATGTAATTGCAGTTCCTTTCTTCGATAATGTGTTGATCAGATGTAAGTGCAGTATCTATCTTTGATCATGTGTTGATCAGATAGAAATGTTGTGCCTTTCTTCGATCATGTGTTGATCAAATGTAAGTGCAGTATCTATCTTCGATCATGTGTTGATCAAATACAAATGTTGAGCCTTTCTTCGATCGTGTGTTGATCAGATGTAAGTGCTGGGCCTTTCTGATATGATAATAGGATTGGTTCCTACATGATCAGATGTGAGTGTTGGGAGTGCCTTTCTTACGAGTAGGTCGATGTAAGTGCTGGGCGTGCCTTTCTTCGATCATGTGTTGATTAGATGTAAGTGCAGTATCTATCTCCGATCATGTGTTGATTAGATAGAAATGACGAGCCTTTCTTAGATCATGTGTTGATCAGATATAAGTGTTGAAGAATACCTACATGGAGGCTAGGCCTACAACCTGCATGAAAAAGGGTTGGCTCTGTAGAACTTCCTGTGATGAGAAGAATCATGAGATAGCACCCGTGTTGATCTAGATTGAGTGATGATCCATATCCAACGATGATGCCCAGTGATGATCTAGATCCAGTGATGATGGTCCAGCAGTGTTGATCCAGATCGAGTGATGATCCAGATCTAGTGATGATGCCCAGTGATGATCCAAATCGAGTGATGATGATCTAGATTGAGTGATGATCCAGATCCAGTGATGATGATCTAGATCTAGTGATGATGATCCGGATCGAGTGATGATCTAGATTCAGTGATGATGATCTAGATCAAGTGATGATCTAGATCCAAATGAAGATGAATTACAGATGAATATGACTTGAATATGAAGATGACTTGAAGATGACGAAGAACTGACGATGGCCAAAATGACACAGAGAAGAAGACTTGTGCTGATAAATTATGTCGAGCGAATACCTTCCTAGTTAAGAGGGAGTGTTGATGTAATTGTAACTTCAGAATGTATTCACTTGTATTTCTTATCTATTGTAACCCGATGTTCATTTTGGGATGTATTGTAATGTACTTGAGTCATGTCATACCCCGATGTTTATTTCGGGAAGTTTCTATAATGAGAAAGTCATGTCAAGTCATTGTGGGTAACCCTCCTATTGGTTAAGGGTTAATGTCCCCACAGTTGCGGGGCCCTTGGGTTATTAGAATATCCTAGTGAAGTTGACCCTAGGTGAGTCATTGTAAGTCAGGGAAATAGTCCCCACCATTGTGTTAATAATAAACCTCCTTGCTGGTCGGAGGAGGCAAAGTCCCCACAAGTTGTGGGGCACTAGGGTTATTAGACACTCCTAGAGATGTCGGCTCTAGTAAGTAATTGTTAAGTGAGGCCGACATGATGGAGTGAGTTCCAAGTGAATGGAAGAATATAAATAGAGAGTGAGTATCTCTATTTAGGACAAAGACACCCACTCATTGGGGTGCATGAGTGAGAGAGGATAATCTCTCTTAGTGAGAGAGAGAGAGACTGTTGCTATCGAGAGATCATCTTACTATTTTCTGGTTTTACCTTTGGTGTTGATTCTATCTCTGAGGAAGTTGTGGGGTTTTCTCCTTTATGGTTTTCCCGAGGAAAATTCTTTGTGTCTCTTGTCTCTTGTGTTGTGCTTGTGTTTTATTGTGATGCATGTTATTCTCTTAGTTAAAGATCCTAAGATCATAATGGTAGCTTGAATGTTGAAAAACTAATACCAGCTAGAATTTGGTGGTGGTTCATGCAGTGACAGATGAGGTTCGACAGTATGACCCACTCCTTTTTCTATCAGGAATTTGAACAGTAGGGTCGATAGAGAGCACAAGAACTACTTGGTAAGGTCTGTATAGAATTTCTTATGAATGGTTTCCACCGAATTTCTTTCTTTTATTGCTTGCTCCTCGCAGAACTCATCGGCGATCTTTTCAAACCACTCCAACAGGTTTGTTTTTCCCCCTCGAATCAGTTTCTCTAGCAACTCTTGGTCCTTAGTCGCTTCCGGATTTTTCATCCAGAAGTTTTTTCAAAAGCTGGGGTACTGACTCTATGAAATTCTCATGAGTTTCAGTGAAGAATCTCTCCTTTGCCTGAGTAGTCGTCAATTTGTTTCTCCTCGCGTAATTCTACAAATAATTTGCTATCTTACGCTCCCACTAGTTCGTAATCTCCTGTTCTGATATCATCTGCTTATAGTCATCTCATACATGTACTACTGGCAACGAAACCAATGTTGTAATCTCATGGATCATAGAGGGTTACCAATAATAAACATTAAATCATATAGACATAATAGAGACAAGAGACCAAAACATAGATGTAGAACAACAGATTATATTATATTATGAGGGTCCATACAAACACAGAACTGAACCAAGTTCCCATCTGGCTCAACAACCTAATATATATGATTTACAAATAGTTACATATAACTACCTATAGGTTCGGTCAATCAACACGACCTTATGCGGTCGACCTAATCTCTAATTAATCAGCTAATCGACTTAGTCGGCTTACCGACTAGCTCCTCCAATAGTCCCTACAAAAGTTGACTCTCTTCCAGAACGACTGTTTCCATTCCGTCATCGCATTAACTCTTCGATTGGTGGTTTGGTCGCTCAAGCATGTCACCCAAATCCATCCAACCTACAATAATCTGTTGCTCCAGCTCCTCCGCTCCCATTTCCTGCTCCATCACTAGATATAGACTATCGCTGCATCACCAGCAAACCATAGGGCGGTATTATGTTGTTGCTGCTCATGAACCGAAAACTAGAGGTTGGGATGTTTCTCTTTGATAATGAATTTAATGCACCACAATGTGATTGAATGAATACCACAGGACCTGAAGTTTCCATCAGAAAGCATCATGTTTAGTGCAAGACGAACCCAAGTATAATATATGAGTGTGATAGTCCATTGATAGAGTGGTAGAGCTTTAGTATAAGGGATTTCTCATATACAGATTTTATGCATACTTTGTTTATTGCTTCTTTATTCCTATTTGCAAATCTATGTACACTATTGTTGTTATGTACTATATTTTCATTGTAGTATTAGAAGAGTGATACATTATTGTAACATATTTAGAATTCCAAGTTTTGATTTTAGATTGTGTATTAGTGTTTATTTTTTAAAATTATGAATGCTCTGTAGTTTAATTTTTTAATTATGAATGCTGTCTTCACTACAGTAGATCAGAAAACTGCACTTGGAAGTCCATTGTAATATGAAAATCCATTTCCTCTTGGATTTCTTTCTTTCGTTGGAAGTGAGGGAAGGTTTAACAATTACATCCTGAAAATATTTATTACAATGTACAAGTAGGCAGATATTGATCAAATATTAGATCATTTTTTCTAAGAATATTTTTGGTATTAAAGGTACCTGTTATCTTCCGAGTGTTCTCTATGATGCCTCAGATTGTTTGATCTCTCATTCTATAATCTTGAATATGATATAAAAGGTTTGGAAAATAGTTTTCATTCATTTGAGAGAGATTTCACATAGCTTTATGCATGAATGGTACTAAACATAGCATAAGTTGTGTAAAATGACTACATGTATGGTACTGTACATAGCAGAAGTTTTGTAAAATGACTACTGGGATTCAGGGTATAGATTGCAAGCGGTATAGATAAGTGACTGAGTTAGGTGGTTGTGGGTGCTTCGGCCTACCACATACAGTGGTGTAAGCCGGTATGGAATCAACATCTATAATTTCAGAGTCTGAAATATATAAAAGGGCAGGATGAACAATTACGTCCTAAAAACTGTTTATTACATTAACGCTGTACATTGTATGAACAACGTTAATAACAAAAAATTCTAATTTTTTTCCCAATGGAATCGTATTTCTTTTTATATAAATAAGTTCAAGAACTCCAAATTTGTACATTTTTCCCAATTCAATTCCATTTCTTCATATATGTTATTACTTTGATTTAAAAGAAGGGCAGCCAATGTCCAACCTAGTGACAGAGGAAGCACTCAGTCAAGAAATGGTTAGGAAACAGACTGAATGGGGAGTAGTTGTCGTGTGAATCGATCTTCAAAACTGTTAAAAAAAATAGAATAAGTGAAAATCGATCAGTTTTGAAGATTGTGATTTCAGTGTCAAGATTTGATTTTAGTATCATTATAAGCATGGTCGCGTATAGTTATAAGCATGATCTTGAAAAAGTGTCCCAATCTCTAGTTTCATGTTCATGAGCAGCACGAGCAAAAGATCTCTCTTTGGTTTCTTGGTGATAGAGAGGCAGTCTATCTCTGGTGATGAAGCGTGCAATGGGGGCAGAGGAGTTGGAGCAGGAGTATTGTTGGTTGGATAGAGAAGGGTAACGAGATTGAGGGACCAATTCGCTACCCTAAGAGTTATTGCGGCGACATGGTGGAGACGATGCTTCCGGTAGAGAGTAAAATTTGGTGGGGACCGCGTGGACGTATTGTGGGATAATAGTTCACCCGAAAGGATCACCGTGTCTTGGTGGAGTATCCCGAGAGAAATCGTGGAAGCGTTAGATTACTCCCTTATCGATACCCTTTCATATTAAAACTATCCTTGGAATTTAAGGACTACTATGAATTCATGACCTTCATTATTCCATATCAATAATTTCACCAACCAATTCCAATTGGATGCGTGCATGTATCCACATTTCCTACAGTATGATATCACTTTACGTATAAGCTAATATGTCTCCTTCTCTGATTCATAAGTTGATGGATATGATTTGTTTTGTATCTTTGGGAAAGTTTCATGGCATAAACATAGTTATCAAAATTCATAGGCCTGTTTTATTATGAAAGGCATCGGAATATATACATTATGAAAGCTATCCAGTGGAATATGGTCTTTGGGAGGCGGCTCAGTTCCCTAGATGGGGTAGACGCTAGGTCCTTATTTGAAAACCCAACCACTTTATACAACTAGGTTGTCAAACCAGTTTGTCAAGATGTGTTGTTATTTTGTTTTATATTATAGTTTTCACTTTTTAATGGTTAAGAACCTGTATTATTTTCTTCTAGGTTACAGGTTCAAAACAGTTGAGTAAGGTTGCTCATTGACCTGTTATGACAAAGCTAGATTGAATATACCCTTGGAAATTTGTTGTTCCCATGGTTAAAAAAAATTGTATGGACCATTTTGAATAAGCCATGGATTAATGAGAACGTAAAAACATGAAAACATAGACACTATTTACTATATGAAATGTGAGATGACATCACAAAAATTAAGAAGTATAGATCGTATGCCAAACTCTTCCACCGAAATTTCAATTGAACTGTCAGTTAAAGACATCTATATCATATTTAGATTGTTTCAATCAGGGTTTTGGGATTGTTTGAAAAATATGATTGCCGGTGAGAAGTTGGAAGTTGCATCCAATCAACATTTGTGAGCAGACTTGGAAGTTGCATCCATAATCCAAAGAATCAGTGGGAAATTTTTTGTAACCATTTCAACAATCTCCACCTAGCCAACAATTTACCTTATATCTTTCCCATTTCATATTCATCACTTTTCCTGCAAGCCAAGATAAGTCAAGCACCACCACAACTTCTCTAATGTAACTGGTTTCGTGAACATGTCTACACAATTCTTTTGAGTGTGAACTTTTTCAAGAACCACTCCACCTTCATCAATAATATAACTTACAAAATGACATTTTGTAGTAATATGTTTTGTTTTACTGTGATAAGCTGATTTTTTATCCAAATGAATAGCACTTTGGCTATAAAAAAAAAAATACATTTTCCTGAAACATCCCAAACTCATCGAGAAAACCTTTCAACCATATTGCCTCTTTGCAAGAATTTGAAGCAAGTATATATTCTCCCTTTGTAGTGGATGAAGCAAGGATGAAGCAACAATGTTCTAAAGCTTTGACATCCAACTAATAGGACCACCTGCAACATTAAAGACATATGGAGAAGTGGATATTCTTTTATCAAAGTCACCTACAAAATTTGAATCAACATAACCACATATTATATCACTTGAACAATTAAAGGTGATACAATAATTACTTGTGCCTCCAAGATACCGAAGGACCCATTTCACTACTGCTCGGTAGCCTTTACCTGGATTTTCCATGCACCTATTGACAACTTGAATTGCATGCGAAATGTATGGTCTTGTATAGACCATCAAATACATCAAACTTCCTAATGCATTATCATATGGTACATGATACATGAATTAATTCTCTTCATCAGTACTAGGACACAAACCTGAAGAAAGATCAAACTAAAAAACTAAAGGGTTATGTATAGGTTTCACCCGATTCATAGCAAATATATGATGTATTTTCTCCACATACTTTAATTGTGACAACCATAGCTTACCGTTTTTTTTGTCTCTGTGTATCTCCATGCTGAATTTATTTTTTGTTGCTCCTAGATCCTTCATATCAAATGTCTTAGCTAGTTGATCCTTCAACCTATAGATTTCAACCATGCTTTGGATTGCAACAAGCATAGCGTCAACATACAAAGAAAAAATAATGAATATGACATTTTCCAACCTTTTAAAGTAAACGCAATGATCATACACACTCTTGGTAAAATTCTTGCTCACCATGAAGGAATCAAACTTCGTGTACCGTTGTCTGGGAGATTTCTTCAGAACATACAATGATTTCCTACGTTTTCAAACAAAATTTATTTTTCAATTCTTAACAAGCCCTTATAGTTGTTCCATATAGATATCCTCATCTAAATCTCCATGTATAAATGTTGTTTTAACATCTAGATGCTCTAACTCAAGATTCAATAAAACAACTAGTGCTAAAACTAATAGAATAGAAACAAGTTTAACGGCTTGAGAAAATATATCATGAAAGTCAATAACTTCATTCTAAGAATATCCTTTGGATACCAATATTGATTTGTACTTATTGGTCTTATCATCAACTAATTCCTTCATCTTGTAGATCCACTTGCAACCAACAACTTTCTTGTCCTTTGGAATTTCTACCACGTCCCATGTTTTATTCTTTTTCAAGTTATCAATTTCTTCCTTCAGAATTAACTTCCATTTAGTGCTTTTAGACACCTCCATTACTTCTTGATAACAACTAGGTTCCCATTAGTAGAAATCAGAGAAACAAATGAAGAAAAATCTTCATACCTGTTCAAAAAACTTCTGGCCCGTCTAGATCTAGAAAATGTTTGTTCTGACAATTCCTTAGTTTCTTGATAATATTATGTAACCTCACCTTCTACAAGAGGTTCCTCATGAATGTCTTCATCGTCATCCTTCCCTGTATATGAATGAGTCTCCAAATCAATTCACTGAATCTGCGGTACTTTTTCCTGTTTCATTTCACCATATACCACATTTGATTTAATGGGTGACAATTCATCAAATACAACATCTCTACTAATGATAATATTGTGGGTGATCGGATATCACAATTTGTATCCCTTAAATCCATCACCATATCCAACATTAAAGAAACATTTGTTTTATTTCGGATCTAACTCAGAATGTTGATTCTTGGGAATAAGAGCATAATCACCACAACCAAATATTTTAATATTTGAGTAATCACAAGGGTGTCCTATCCATAACTATTCTGGAATATTACTATCTATTGCAGTTGATGGTGATCAATTTACCAGATAGCATGTTGTAAGAGTTACTTCTCCCCACAAATCATGCTGCAACTTGGCATTGTTGAGTATACAACTTTCTCTCTTTATAAGAGTCATATTCATGCATTCAACAACACCATTTTACTTAGGATTATAAATTGTGGTTGTAAGTATTTTGATCCCATCTTCCTTGCAGTAATATTCAAACTCCTTAGATATGAACTCATGGCCATTATCTTTTCTCAAACATTTGATTGACCTGCTAATGCTCTTCTCAACCAAAACTCTAAAGTAAAAATAATTAAACAAATTAACTAAATAATTTTTAATAAGTAGATCCATACCTTTCTAGATTAATCATCTATAAATGTTATAAAATATGATGATCCTCCAAAATAATCAATAGGGGATGGTCCCCATAGATTTGAATGGATGTAATCTAGGACACCTTAACTTACATGTTTTCCTTTTTTAATTTCTTTCTATATTGTTTACCAAACAGATAATGTTTACAAAACTTTAAATTCAGATATTTTAAGTGAGGAAGATACTTACGATCTGCAAGTATCTTAATTCCATTCTCATTCATATGGACTAAATGTTGGTTCCATAAAAAATAAGAGTCTCCTTCATCTTCAAATACTATAGTTGGGTGGTTTACCTCTATATTTCCATCAATCTTATAAAGGTTTCTAATTCTTTTCACCTTGATGACAACTAAGATTCCCTTGGACACCTTCATGACTCCACCTTGAACTGCAAACTTATAACCAACATAATATAGAACTCTCGTAAATATTAAAGTCTTTCTAATTTCAGAAACATGCCTCACTTATGTTAGTGTTCACATAGTACCATCATACATTTTAAACTTGATACTAGCAATCCCAACAATCCTACAAGAAATACCATTTTCCATATAAACTATACCATTGTTAATGGACTGGTAGGTTGAGAACCAGTTTCTGTGAAGGAAAATATGTTGAGAGGCACTAGAACCTAACAATGAATCATGATGGTATTCGGAAACATTAGAAACATATAGTACCTCATCATCCATACTTGATTTTATTTCTGTTGTGTTTTATTCTTTTCTGGAGTTTTCTTTGGAAGAATCTTCTTTTTTGGATGTTTTTCTTTTCCAACAATCCTTCTTCATATATTCTAATTTATTATAGTACCAACACATCATATTTCCCTTCTTAACTCTTTATTTGGATCTAGATGCACCTCTCAAACTCTGTCATTCTCTAGATTGACCTCTAGCCACCATTGTTGTTGTTGTTGATGTTTCTAAACTATTTTTTCTTCACAAATCTTTACATAACAATGCTCCAACAATAGTATTACAATAAAAGGAATTTGTATTACTAAACTACATTGAAGTGATTAGAGGATCCCAAGATTCAGGCAGAATAGAGAGCAAGGTTACTGCCTTGTCTTCATCTTCAAATTTTGCATCCAAGTGGGCTAATTAACAAATCAAATCATTGAAAGAATTTAAATGATCGAGGATTTTCATACCTTCATCCATTGTCACGGTGCACAACTTTATTTTTAGAAAGATACAGTCTGTTAGGGATCTTGTCATATAATGGATTTCTAGTTTATTACATAAGCCAACTTTTGTTTCTTCTCCAATGATGTTCACTTCTACACGAAGGGTTATTTTTAGACATTAATTTAAGACAATAGTACCTTACATCTCAAACTTTTTTGTTGTTTTTTGTTGACTCCACCAACTTAGAAATTAACCACATCACCACATTAATATTCCCACGCCTCAAACAAGAGTTGTTCTTTTTTTCCTCTCTTAGGCCAGATGGCTTTTTTGTTGACTCCACCAACTTAGAAATTAACCACATGACCACATTAATATTCCCATGCCTCAAACAAGAGTTGTTCATTTTTTCCTCTCTTAGGCCAGATATCCATCATTCAGCGTTGTGCGAAGGGAAGCAGTGGGTTGTGCCCTTGTTTCACTGGCTCACAATGAGGGACAATGAGCCTACTTGTTTCATTCAGCATTCACTACATGTGCATAGAAATGGTGGGTTCTGTCCCTATTTCATCGACACATAATAAGCCAGGACAATAATGAACCTGCCTCTTTCATTGCGCATTCAATGTTGTCTGTAAGGAAACTATGGGTTGTGTCCCAGTTTCACTTTCCTGTCACTAAGGCAGAACAACACTGAGCCGACCTGTTTCACTCTGCATTCAGCTTTGTGTGTGGGGCAGCGATGATTTGTGGCCCTATGTCTCTTGCACACAATAAGGTAGAACATCAATGACCTAGCAGACCCATTCCTTTCATCCATTAACGATATCAGCGTTAAAAAACCTATGTCACATCTAGATCGATTTTCTCAAATTTGGCAGGTTTTTCAGGGTTTTACACTTGCTAATTGGATCCATTTTTGTTTCAAAGGATGGTTGCATCAAACCCAAGTTGAACATGTGAATTGATGAAATCCTTTTAGGGCTTACAATCTGCATCATGAATAATATTGAAATGCCTTGGTTGTACGTCATAGTCTAGAGCAGTAAATAAGATTTGACTTGAAATAAAACTGGTCACTGGTATCTATAGGAACATTGATCGATACTTGCACATGGAAACACAACAAGATGGGAAAGGACTCATTTGATGTGTATAGGCGTCTCTAAGGTTCCCCCTCATAAAATCCTTTAGAAAGATATCATAACACAATAAATCTCTTTCCATGTATTCATTTGTTTTTTCCAGCTATTGGGTGTTTTTAATTTTTCAATATTTATGGTGTGGATGGATCTTACAATAGAGGAAACAATGAGGTGTCAGCTCTGTTTCTCGCCAAGACTCGTGGCATGGTGTAAAATAGCTCAACAAACTCATATTGAGTGCATGGATCCCTCATAGTAATCTCAATTAATTCAAGTACATCATTTTCTCCAACTTTACCAAGAAGCTCAACGCATATGTAAGTACGAATAATTTCCTATAGTTTTTCAATGTTTTTCATTGTTCTTTTGTGCTTAACATAGGTTTTGGGGGTTTTTAAGTACGTGGTTCCTTTTTAAATTTTTCTTTGAGGCATTGTATTGTTGAATCTCTTCACCACAAACAAATTGATGACCACAAACACTCTGATGGCCTACTATGACAACCTGAAACCTACTCCCTTCCCTACTCTAAGGTGAGGAGTACTGCTTGTGCACATACACTCAAGGACTGGGTAAGCCACCACATCTTGCCCTGATTTATCAGTTCTAAATAATTGTTTTCCCAAGAGATTCATTATGGAAATTCCTAACAACGTCGTTAAAATCTTTTTCATGCAATGTTTGGTCAAGGAAGTGAGGGAGCATTTTCCATTTGTTGGGAATTATGTGTTTTATGTGGCCTGATTCCCTGTGGCCCTGTTGTACATTCATATATTAATTAATTTCATGATTCTACTATAGTTAGAATATGCAATATAATTTTAAGTGTGGAGAAGAAGAGAGCACCTGAATTGCATGACTTATGTTTCCTCCACATGATTCCATGAAAACATCGATGCTTAGAACCATAATGTAATCAATTACAATAAGAAGCAATGCTCTATTTCCTTCCCATTATATTCCTTCTTGGTTCTCTGCCTTCCTAGTATATGTAGTTATTTGTGAGGATTAAGAGGATAGAGGTCAGCAAGCTTGCACTCTATGTAAGTCATGATAGATCATGATGTGAGGAGAGAAAGATGACCTCTGCTCTCATGTTCGATGACCTGATTGTATTCTCAAACTGATCCAAGAAGACAACTGGATCTGATCCACACATAATTCTCTAGCCATAAATGAAGAGCTATGTAAGGACCCTCTTTCCAGATTCTCTTCACCAGTTTGTTTCCCAGTGCTTGAATTAGTGCTACCAATATTATGGCTTGGAAAGTGGTTTGGAACACAACATACAATACACTATTAAGAGGAAAAAGAGTATTAAGTGAAAAAGTATTTTACCATGTTGACCTAAACTAGTAGAGTTTTCATTGTTTTCTTCTTCTTCTTTGTCATTTTCTTATTGATTTTTTACATAACTAGAGAAAATATTATGCATGTAGTTGGAAATAAATGTGTCCTCATTAATGTAATTAAGCTCTAAATTAGTTTCTACGGTGAGGATTGGATGTATGGTATTTTGAAACATGTCCTCCCCTTTTTATTTACCTACCTATAGAGGTGCCTCTATATCAATGAAAGGTTTTGCAGGGGGATAAATAGTTAATCTTTTATGTGAATAACCATTGGTCATTATCAGATCCATTATCCAACCTATCTATGCATCAACTATGACTAGCCAATGTCTTCCTAGGATAAGGAGGTACACACTAAGTTTTTCTTTATCTTGTAGAGCTATTAAGTCTACTTTGTATTCCCATGAGTCAATTGATATTATGACATCCTCTAAAACTCCTTTTAGGTTAATGGTTGATCTACATGGAAGATGGAGGACAATATGTGTGTCTTAATAACTCTCCTGGGTTCAAAGTTATAAATATGTCCTTAATCATCATATTAATTGATTTCCCCAAGAGTATTAAGCTATCATGGACATATATATTATTGATGTATTAATCTACTAGAGGGATTCCTAGATGAGAGTATTTGGGGGTGAACAATTTTTCTAACATAATGTCAACAAGCTACCCTATAAGATTTATTGTAGGGGGGTATTTTGTTTTTATACCATGTCTCTTAATACAAAATTCCTTACTGAATTTATTGTATATAGGGACATCCTTTATAGATTTAAGGATATGTATATTTACACAAGCGATCTTGATTTATCCCAAAATTTGATTTTATAAATTATTGTATGTTTTTTTTTTCTCTCTCTTAGGATAAGGTGGGATTTGAGAAGGGTAGTTTTTTTTCTTCTTGATTCTTGGGGTCATTGTATTCTATATGTTTAATGATATGTGGAGGTGAAGTAGTTGTGATCACTTTTCTATATGCAAGTTGTATTAAATCATTTAGTTCTATGGATATAAATGAGTAAGATTGGTAAATTTTCATCCCATTATTGTACAAATGTGTAATATATCTATTGTCGGGGTTTGGTGTATGTTGGGAAAGCATTTGTGGTTATGGGCACACTGATTTGTCCTTTAGGTCTATAGGATGATGTAGGATTAGACCATTGGATTTGGGGTGGTTATGGGCACACTGATTTGTCCTTTAGGTCTATAGGATGATGTAGGATTAGACCATTGGATTTGGGGTGGTTATGGGCACACTGATTTGGAGATGGATAATACATTTGATTTGCAAAAGCATAGTTAAAATATTGAGGATGGGTATAAGGATTAGCTTGTTGGACTTTCCTTGGTGGTTCTTTCCTCCTCTAATTGGTGAAGCATGTATGCTCCATGTTGTCATCTCCTCCTTGGTATACTAATTTCATACCAAGTAATGAAGGGCATTTTCTTGTTTTATTATCCTCTTTCTAAATCTCACAAATTTATACTATATTTAATCGACATTCATTATTGGTGTGCTTCCTTATGCATTTGAGGTAGAATAAAACTAACAATTTTTCAACTTCTTATTGGTTCATCTTTATCTTCATGGTGTCAATCTGCATATCCAATTAATATAATTCTTAGTTGTCATTTCTTCTTACAAACTCTTAATTTTATTCTTTGTGAGAGTTGTTGATTCAGATTTTCATGATTGCGGTCCATAATTTCTACCCCCATATTATTCTTGATTCCATATATAGATTAAATCTTGGACACTTTATTTATGTCATCATAGTTCAGCTAAAGTATGTCTCCATTTGCAATGAGGTTTGAAGTCTCCATTAGATATTATCGTAAAACTTTGAGGAGTATAAGTCTGAGATATTGTTTATCCAATGTGTAGTTATGAGGAGTCTTATAACTAATATGGAATCTTTCCTCATAATATTCTATGGAATTATTCTCTCCTTGCACCATTTTGAAGATACCATCTCTATTATGAACTTGTAATAGTATTCATATTTCTCGATGAAATTTTTCATCATTTTAACTCAAATTTTATTATTATTTCCTTCTAATATTATAAACCATATCAATGTCGATTCTTTGAATATAGAGGGGTATAACTTGAGTTTTTCAATATTTGTTGAATAAAAATAGGTTCTAAAGATAAATTCAAACTCAACAAAAAAGAATCAATCTCTTTAATAGTAAGTCCATGTAAATGAAGAAGAGAAAAAGGATTAATGTTCTTCATCCTCTTTTCCTCATTAGTTAACCAAACTAGAAATTGAAAGATCTTAGTTTGTTCTTCCCATTATTTTTCCATGGTGTTTAGAGATTTATATGCATATTCTTGTTCAATTCCTTAATCATAAAAATGATTCACAAGATTGTAGAAAAGACCAATGGAAATCCATGTTCCTTCTTTAGGTTTCCTAGTCAATTCCTTAATGATCTATTAGACATCTCATCATAATGATCTGTTAGATATCTTCAATGCTGGAGACCATGTCAAATTGGATGGTTATTTGGATTGTGAAAGTATGGAAAACATAGTATAATATGATTGCAAATAAATATGACTTATAAGATCCTATATACCCAAGAGGTTTATCAGCTAATGCCACAACATATGTTATTGTGAAATTTATAAACTTAGATCTACCCCCTTCCCTGAATTAAGAATAATCCTTAAACAAGCTTTCCATAGAGAGACTTAAGGAAAATATATATTTGAGATGATGAGAACTTTTAACATTAATTATAGGATTGTTTTACTGTGTAAATTAACATACACAAGATGTAATATCATGCTTGTATTTTTGCTGTTGCATCACACAATCAAAACCTTTGCCTCTTAGCACTGTACTCTTTGCTGTAAAAGTTTTGACCATATTCATAAGTATGGTTTCTTAAAAATAAATGCGACTCAAGGGAATCACACAATAATGACAACATGTCAAACGGAAACACTAGTATACCCAAAAAATAGGATGATATATCTAATATAAAAATTCCTTATATGTCCCCCAGTTATGTCTCGTCAAGTACATTGTTGTTATATTCTCAAAGATGGAAGCGAACACTCCCAAAAGTATGAAACATAATTGGACTTGTCTCTCGAAATAACCAAGAATGAGTGCATGTGGAGCACTCCTAATATTAATATAGAGATAATAAGTACGAATAGAGGACTTCTGAGTTTTAATGCAAATGGGGATCCTCTACCTATGAATTTGGATAAAAATAGGAAAGTGTTATCTCTATGTCATCAATTTGTCTCCTAATGATTTGGAAGGATATAATAGGCTCAAAAAGTAACCTAGAAAATGCTAAATCTATCCTTCAAGCGAGTGTATCACCTAAGAACGATTCCCATATAAAAATTCAAGGTCAATTTTGTATGCCCAAGATCATCACAATATGAAACTAAAGAGGTGATCTAATCCTTTGTATATGATTCTTCAGGCAATTTTCTTCTCGCCATCTGGTGCCTCCAATATTTCCAAAAGTGAAATTTAGATGGACAATTTGTGTAACCATGATTATATGCATCGTTCAAGGCATCATTCACATGAGACATATAATATCTTCATTTTTAAACCCAAGACACTAAATTTTCATTACCTTTCACCTCATGAAATAAAAGTGATTGTCCATACAAGTGTTGGGTAACAGAGTAAATATGCACCACTTTATTAATTTGAAACCAACTTTTAAGAGAGCATCCAGTTTGAATCTTCCTTATATGGTGGTGATAAACTTCCAGTTATTGCATGGGACACATGTGGACCACATACATTGAGAGAGAGAGATAGAAGGGTTTCTTTTTGACTTGTGTTTTCCCTTCCTTGTGGTTATTCCTTTTGTTTACTTGTGGTTAGAAGGGTTGTTTTCTCACCTTGTCGTTATACCTCTTGTTAATTTGTGGTTAGCCTTTATGTTAGATTAATATTATCACTATAAGTTTGTTCCCCCCTTGAGTGTTGTAACTTACTCTCCATCTTGTCTTATATGTCACTCTCTATTAAAGATGTCCTAATACTAAAGTATATTGTTTTACGTGGGAGTTTTCCTAAAATCTTGAGGTCTTGACCTTTTGAGTAACCCTAAATGCAATGAACAGATAGAAGGTGGAACCTTCTAGGGGCCATTTAGAGGCTATAAATACAAGCGTAGCCTCCTTTGTAAAGGTATCTTAATAGGTAACTCATCTCTATTTGTTTATGTCGAATCTAGGGTTTTCAACACTATTGTTTAGGTGATGTATAGTGTTTCAAATCTTCTCTTGCTTGGTTGTTCACTTGTTTTGGGGATCACCTTACATAGTATTTCCATTTATAAGAGTTACTACAACATGCCACTTCCTCTTCCTTGGGATTTCACCTATTTTTAGGTTTCCCTTACTCAGTGCTTCCTTTTATGAGGGTTCTTACAATAGATCTCCCTTCCCCCCATTTACATGTGTAAACCTGTGACTCTTTCTATGGTTTTCATCTAGTTTTGAGGACTGACTTGGGGTTGCATAATGTCCTTGTTCCTAGCGTTGACTTTCATAAAAATGTTGTGTTCTATAGAGGCTTGTCCTGAGGTTATCATGTGTTGTAGAGGCTTGTCTTGAGGTTGCCACATGTTGTAGAGGAACTAAGATATTTTTGAGGTCTAAAATGGGCTTCATAAGGAAAATAATAAAATAAGAGTTAAATAATAAAATAAAAGTTCTAAATTTGGGGAGGGGAAAGAAAAACTATTTTTTCTTATTGTATTTTTTACATATCTCCTTATCGGTTCATGCAAATTTCGAGTTTGGGGACTCGTTGGATGTGGAATGAAATTGCGCATCCAACCCATACCCAAATTTCATACTTATAAGGTACCCATGACACTCAAAAATGAAAATTTCAATAAACAAATGTATTTTAATATTAAAAAACATTTTTTATTGAAATTTTCATTTTCATTTTGGGTGCCGTGGGTACCTCATAAGTATGCAGCGTGGGTATGGGTTGGATGCAGAATTAGATTCTCCATCCAATGAGTCACCAAACTCGAAATTTGGGCGAACCCATAAAGAGATATGCCAAAAATACGATTAAAAAAGTAGTTTTTCTTTTTCCCTCCATTTGTTTTTACAAGTTTTACCCTTATGGTTGACATCATCATAAAACTCCCCTAATGCTTGTCATGAGGATGCCATGTGCTTTTGAAGTATGATTGTGGTTGTTGATTTCTATATTGAGATTGTTATCTATTGTTGAGGCATGTTTGTGACAATTGTTTGATGTTTAAGGATTGTTTTGGGGAAACATTTGGTTTTTTTCTTGGCGTTGAATGGAAAAGGGGTCGCTTGGATCTGTAACACTTGTTGGCTATCTCAATTGATGTTTTGAAGCTAATATTTGATGTGTTGTACCCTTCTTTATCTATTGTACCTTATATTCTACTTGTCTAACCCTATCTTTCAACACCTCTCTCTCTCTATCTCTCTCTCTCTCTCTGAGGTATGTTCATATCGTCAGGTAAGGGTCAATTTTGTTCCATTTATTGACTTGGATTTGCAAAGAAACAACTGATCTGAAAATGAATTCTAAGTATAAGGAAGGTTCTTAACCCTAATTTAATTTATCAGATCTAATTTTAATTTGTTAATTAAATTTTACAATTTGCTACTGCAGCAACATTGTGACTTGTTTCAGTATTATTTTTTGTAATTTGCATTAAATTTAATTTTTGCTTTTAATACGATATATTTAAGACACTCTTATATTTTTTAGGAGTTAAACTTTAGGCAATGACTAGTATTGAATTAATACGTACTAAAATAGGCTTGAACTGCTTCAACTAAATTCGTTCATTGCCTTTGACACCATGCACATGTGGAGGATCTAAAATATATTCTTGGAACTATTCGTTTAAGGTGACTGAATTTATATTATTTTCTATATCTAAAGATTCTTGCATCTTTTATATTCAAAATCCCCATTGTATTTGGCATTCAACAACTATTTTGTAGCTTTGCTTATGCAAGCGATTGAATTGTGCTTATGCCCCTTCATAATATACGATTTCCTTGACTAACATTTACAAGACGAAGTAGATGGAACGTTGGAAAATATCAATGCCATATTTTCCCAATGTCATTTTTTCATCTTATTTAAAGAATCTTTTCATCTTTTTTAAACCTCCAACTGGTGGTCCAAACCCACAAGCAACTGCAACATGACCATATTATCCTCTGAAGGATTCTTCAAATATGAATTACTCATCAAGCAACATCTGAGAAGGGGTTGAAAAACATTTGAGGGTGTGTTTCAAGGTTTATCAAAGTCCACATGTCCATGTCAATGGTTTCTCCAATAACCTTCCAACCATTTACTTCCCATATATTAACAAGAATCCTTTTCAATAAGGAAAATGGTTTCTTAAGAAACCTATACAAATGAGTTGGAAGCAACCAATATAAGGGGTTTCTTCGCATGAGTTTCCCATAAGGAAACTACCCCAATGCCAACAAGGTAATCTAACCCGATCTAATCACTGATACAACTAATGATTGTCCACATAAACCATGTAAATGAGTAGCTTCACATGTTGGTGTCCTAGAAAGGATACTCAATGAGTAATCCCTTCATGGCATGCACTATAAATCAACCTTCTAACACTCTGTCATATTATTGATGCTGAGTTGAGACATAAAGGCGGATCTAAGGTTGGAATAGAGAAATATAGGTGTGATAAGGTTTTGTATGGTGAATTCATCAAAGGACACCTTTAAACCTTGTCCATTGTTGTGTTATTTCCATGATTTTGGCTACAACAAATGTTTAGAGTTTGAGACAGAATTAGAGTGATATTCTAGGGCTTGAAGACGGAAACAAATTGCATCTCGATATAAAGAAACCTTGTTGATAGACTAATATGCAATTTGAGGTTGGAGGATCCTTCTATTTATACCAATGACTTCCTTTGAAACCATATAGGGGTATGACCCCTCTACCATAGAAAATTTCCTCTGAAACCTTGATAAGATAGAGCATATTGAGGCTTAAACTTGAGGTTGTACATTACCTTCTTTCTAGGTTTCACATCAGAATATTTCATGGCATATTTTATAACATCCTCATTTGGAAGTTGATGGCGTGTGTGAACAAGGTCCATTGAAGGTCTAATTTCAACTAGTTCAATACGTGGAACCATTGTGCTTGATTTTTTAAAATGTATTGCACAATGCATGAAACATACCTACATCAAAATCAAACCCAAGATACTTGTAAACCAAAAAAAGAAGAGATTCTCAGAAGCTCTGAAGGGGAGACTATTAAATCCACAATTAAGAAATAAAGACTCGTGTCTCCCTTTCAACTTTATAAAATCAAAAGTCTACCCACAAAATTTATTTCGTTTGAATGCATACAACAAAAATCCAATTCTTTGGAGTACTTAAATTAGAACTATAATAATAAATTTAAAATAATGAAGACTAGCAAACCTTGTGCATACAAATAACTGATCTGATCTAGACCTGCAAGATTTATTGTTTCCACAACTTGGCTAGCCATGAGATAATGCATTTAAGTGTGTAATACTTACAATAAAATATTTATCATAGTATTTCCATCAATAAAATTATTATAACATAACAGTCAATTACAACATTAATATTCTAAGCATGCTTATGGTTGAATATACAACCTTTAATATAAAGGTGTTTCCATTTTTTTTAACATTAACTTTAAGAGAGCGTCTAAGTTGTAAGAATGACATTCGTAGTGGATTTTTAGAACTTCTATGTGAACTTCAAACAAAGGATTATTAACTAATAGTGTGGAAGGCCCGTTCACGGGTTGAGTTGATAGGTATCGGTCTACATGTGATCTGCTATCTGTTCCACTGCTCCATCGTTCTTTATGTTCTTTGTCTTGATTCATCTTTACATATGAACACACTTCATACATTGAAGGAAACTAAAATACGCTGCAAATAACTTAGTACCCAATAGAAATAACACTCTGCTAAAAAAATTCTCTTATCCTTGATTCCATTATCTGAATCTTAATTTTCATATTTTTTCTCTTCATTCAGTAACCAGATCTGCAAAATAAAACGAATACTTTTCTTTCCTATGCATTCAACTTCATTTCCAAGATGGATCTTGATACCCAAATAATTGAATCCGATAACGGTACCTTCACCTCAATTTTCATTATTTCAACCATGGTCTATTCAGACCTCAATGTTGGAAATCAAAATACAAAGGAGATGAAGGTTGACATAAAAAATAGGCCATGAAAGATAATAGTAACACCATGGCACATTTCCTAATTAATCTCAGATATTGTATGCCTATTTATCAGAGAATGGAGAAGTATGAAACATTACCAAGAACAGAGGATGTTGTGGGTTTGATGGAGTTCAGAAATATATTAAAGATAATGACATGGAATGGTATGAGGTTTATTGAAATACAACAATAGAAATCAGGTTACTTGCCTCAAATTCTTAATTTACGAATATTGACCAACATTTTTTGCAAGTTTACCAATTCTCTAAACAAAATCATGGGAGAGTTTTTTATCAAGCCTTTAGGATTCTGTTATTGAAAAATCAAAATCGAAAGCCTCAGAGACATCCTCTGAACTCCATCCTTCTCTTGTAATATAATCAAACATGAAACCGAATTTCAATAGAATTCCTTCCAAAACAGGTTGGATGTCAAACAAAATGATGTCTGGATCAAAAGGTATTGACGACACTTGAACAATGTCATTGATATATTCTTCTGTCCATCCCCCACTTGAACACTTGAAAGTTGCATCCAATCCACAGTGGTGAGCATACTTGATTTCACTTTCTCTCGGCCATAGCACACAAGTTTTTTTGAAGTTCTTAGATTATCCGTCTCAATCTCTTATTCAGAAACCCTGACAATTGCATCAATCAAATTCGATTAGTTGTATAAATTCAACAACTTGTATCAAATAAAAATATTGTTTATAACGGAAGTTGAAATTGAAATTTATCCACTCTTAGAAATGACAAGAAGAAACATGGAGATATCAAATCGACAGAACTTTGAGTGATTGAATAAAATAGATCGACATCTTTTTTTATCGTAAAGATAGTTTTTAGGGTTTGTACTGTTTGACATATATATAATAATGATGATGATGATGATGATGATGGGGAAGTTGCATGCAATCCATATTGTTGGATATCTTTAGCTAAAATCATCTTACTTTATTTCATTGTATGCAACTAAAAATTGGTAGAACTCACTAATGAGACTTATGTGAGTCAATTGTATCACGAAAGTTGTTGATGTCAAGCATTGTACCAATTGCATAAATGAAATTGAATCAGTTTTATAAATTCAACAAATGTAATATCATATACCCAATCAAATAAAAATCCGCAATCAAATAATGGGTGCATCCACGGAGGCGGGTTACATTTTTTGGCAATGTGAATTCGGCAAAAATGGAAAAATGTACCTCGATCGAGCTTTTAATAAACCCTCGATTGAGGTCTTAACAACTCGATCGAGGGTTTATAAAGCGCTCTATCGAGGTTCTGTTAAATGCTCGATCAAGCTTTTTGTAAACCCTCGATCGATGGTTTGGAAGCTCGATCGAGGGTTAAAAAAAGCTCGATTGAGGGTTAAAGTAGACCTCGATTGAGCATCTTTAATTGCCTATAAATAGGCAACATGCCCATCATTTAATTGGATATGGATATGAACTTCCTTTGATGGATATTAGTCGCAGAGTAATTTGGTTATAGATGCGATTAATCAAATCTATGACTCCAATCAATTACATTTATAACTCCAATTACTCTACAACTAATATCTATACATAAAATCTAGGGGAAGTGACAATAGTAATGCTTTTAATTGTTTTTTCTTCAAGGTATGTACTATTACACTCAAGTATCATTCTTATAGTCGAAATTATATTTTATTAAATTTTATTATCATATAATTATATGTTTGATTTTAATTATATTTGGGTATCCATATTCGTGTGCACACTTGAATATGTTTTTAGTAATGTTTTGAAAAACTTGATTAAGCTGCTAACTCGATCGAGCTTTTCTCTAACTCATTCGATCAATGGTTTTAGAGACCTTGATTGAACTCATAGCTTGATCTTGACATTGTATTTTCATATGCATCATAAGTTTCATTTAATGGAGTCTTCCAAAAGATGCTTGGACACCTTGTATTTTGAGTCCCCATTTGAATTCATGTCATTGAACATTTTCAATTCTTGTGGAAATGAGAATTAGTATCATGTTTAGTTTCCATACTTTTTTTTTTTCGGATCTCACAGTCTCCATAACACATTTTCTTTTATTTATTTATTTTCCTCCACAGTTAGTGATCTAAATTCTAATGTCATTCAATAATTTATTAGCAAGATTAATTGCAATTGTGTGACATAATAACAATTTTGAAAAGTAAACAATGGACATTGATATAACCCAAGGAAATGAGGTCATATATTTTTTTCATGCTCACATTTTCATCTCTCTAAAGGTACTAAAAATACTTTGCTCCCTTGTATATAATTTTTAATTTAAAAAAACTACAATTATGTGATATGACTCTGAATTTAACACTAATTTTTATCTTAATCGTCCTGTTCTATTCCACCCTAGGCTCTGGGCTTTAAATATCTTACTTGAGGATATATATCATAGGTATCGTAACGTAGTCCTGAGAATCCAAGTCAAATGGATACAACTCAACTAAGTGCATATCATCAACTAAATGGCATGCATCATTGCTCTCCTTGGTTCAATGTAAAAAGAATACTATGGCAATGATGCATGCAATTCAATTGATGAGTTGAACTTAGCCAAGTTGTGCCCACTTCACCTGGATTCTTAGGACTACGATCTGATACCTACGATATAGATCTTCAGGCCAGATATTTAAAGCTCAAAGCCCAGGGTAGAATAGATCTGGACGATTAAGATAAAACTTAGTGTTTTCAAAGTCATATCACTTAATTGTAGTTTTTTAAAATTAAAAATTATATACGAAGGAACAAAGTATTTTTAGTATTTAAAACATTTCACTACATTTTTGTAACTCTAATTCTGATCTTCAATTCCCACCCCCCCATTGCTGCTCCATTCCATCCATGTTTTGTGTTTTGAATTAGTTTAATGAACATTAAAAAGATTTTAACAATCCATTTCTCAAACCGTTGACCCCATGGAGGTTTGTACTAGGGAGTTCTGGTTTCCAAGTAAAATGAGGAAAGGTCTATTAGTAGAATAAGTTGGCAATGTCATGATTGTTTTTTTGTTTAAATTTCTAAGATATTTATTATTTGTAGAGTTGGTCGAATCAAATGATGTTGAAATTTCTTATGTCCATTTTCTTAGTTGGATCCTAGAATCCCATTTCTAAAATGTCCTACATGGGCATAATCTTCTAGATAGGGTAGTCATGGTGGTGAGTGTGCATATAAAACCTTGATATTCATGTACAAAGCTTTTTTTTTCGAATATTTAATAGAACCTCGATTGAGGTTTTGTTAAGACCTCGATCGAGGGCCTGAAAAACAGAGAATTATCCCTCTTACAGGAAAATCAATGTTTCTCTGTGTCTTCGAGGGGTGTAAACACTTCCATTCATGGCACACAACTGAGCGGAGTTCATACTGATAGATTCATCATCGAATCCTCTATCCATTGAGATATCATGCATGCGTTTTGGCATTCATATGGTTTTTTTAATTACTTCTAAAACTTACACTTAGAAAACCTGACAACAACTTCGAACCAACTCAAAGAAAAATCCGAAGGGTAAAAAATACACATCAAAAAAATTCTGAAAAATAAACAACCCACACATCGACGTGGCGTCTTCAAAAGGGTATCTTTGTTTTTTCAATTTTTGAAAAAAGTGAAAAAAAAGCTGGGATGGACACACGTGTATAAAATGATGTTGAAATCAGATGTGGTCACTTTCAAAAAATAATAAATAATTGTATATTGTGAAATAAATTAACAAAAAATATGCAGACCACAGTGCATTTTGTGTAGATCATGCTCGTATATATATATATTTAATTATTAATGTAAGATTGAATTATTGGGGATGGGCACGAGCCACTTATTAACTTCTTAAAATTTTAAAGGTCACACAGTTCATTAAATGCAAAATTTCACACATTAAATGACATCAGAATATTTAAAAAAAATATCATTGGGAAGGAAACACAGTATTCTACAATTTGTTTTTTTACTACAAGTCGAAATTCACATGGCATATATTTTGAGGGCTTCTATCTATCACATGAGTAAAAAATCAGGTTTTCATCACCAAATTTGGCCAAAAAGTGTTACCCACCTTCATGGAATCACCCTAATAAAAACCCTATTTACGATGGATCAAGAGGCATCAACTTTCAAGAATAAGTGTTGGATGCCAAAGCATGAAATGGAATAGAGATCAAATTAAGACATACATGAAATGATTACAAACACATTAAATTGACACCGATTTTACATGGTAAAACCCTACACACCCTTCACAAGGGAAACATCTAAAAGGAAAATAGTATTAGTATTCTTATTACACAAATAATGGTGATTACAACAACTTACAACCATATATTGTTTTTTCTCTCTAGGATTACATGGATTTATAGCACTTCTTACATAGTTACAAAAAACTGACCAAATACTTATACATTCTAATTTAAGTTGATTGCTTTCAACTTAAAGAAGAATAATAGGGATGTTGAAGATTCCATAATCCAAAGATTCCATGGAAAATTTGTTTTTATCATTTCAACAATATCCACCTTGCCAAAAATTTACCTTATACCTTTGCCATTTTGTATTCATCACTTTTCCTTCAAGCCAAGATAAGTGAAGCACCACCACAACTTCTCTAATGTAACCGGTTTCGCGAACATGTCTGCACAATTCTTTTGAGTGTGAAATTTTTCAATAACCAATCCACCTTCATCAATAACCTAACTTACAAAATGGAATTTTATAGGAATATGTTTTGTTTTAATGTGATAACCTGAATTTTTATCCAAATGAATAGCACTTTGGATATCAAAGAAAA
The DNA here is from genome assembly GCA_001517045.1 of Pseudotsuga menziesii. Classification (NCBI taxonomy): domain Eukaryota; kingdom Viridiplantae; phylum Streptophyta; class Pinopsida; order Pinales; family Pinaceae; genus Pseudotsuga; species Pseudotsuga menziesii. Next base: position 225,526 of record LPNX010395521.1, read on the forward strand.
AAAATTACATTATTCGGAAACCTCCCAAACTCACCAAGAAAAACTTTCAACCATATTGCCTCTTTGCAAGAATTTGAAGCAGATATATATTGTCCCTTTGTAGTGGATAAAGAAACAATATTCTAAAGATTTGACATCCAACTAATAGGACCACCTGCAACAGTAAAGACATATGTAGAAGTGGATCTTCTTTTATCAAAGTCACCTACAAAATTTGAATCGACATAACCACAGATTATATCAATTGAACAATTAAAGGTGATACAATAATTACTTGTGTCTCTGAGATACCGAAGGACCCATTTCACTACTTCCCAATGCTCTTTACGTGGATTTTCCATGTACCTACTTACAACTCCAACTGCATGTGAAATGTATGGTCTTGTACAAACCATAAAATACATCAAACTTCCTAATGCATTATCATATGGTACATGATACATGAACTAATTCTCTTCATCATTATTAGGACAAAAATATGAAGAAATATTAAAATGGGAAACTAAAGGGATACGTAAAGCTTTCACCCGATTCATAGCAAACCTTTGATGTATTTTCTCCACATACTTTTATTGTGAAAACCATAGGTTACCATTTTTCTTGTCTCTATGTGTCTCCACTACCAAGATTTGTTTTGTTTCTCCTAGATTCTTCATATGAAATGTCTTAGCTAGTTGATCCTTCAACTTGTAGATTTCAACCATGCCTTGGATGAAACAAAGATATCGCCAACATACAAAAAAAATAATGAATTTGTCATTTTCCAACATTTTAAAGTAAACACAATGATCATACTCACTCTTGGTAAAATTACTGCTCACCATGAAGGAATCAAACTTCTTGCACCATTGTCTAGGAGATTGCTTCAGGCCATACAATGATTTCCTATGTTTTCAAACAAAATTTCTTTCTCAATTCTTAACAAACCCTTCTAATTGTTCCATATAGATATCCTCATCTAAATATCCATGTAGAAATGTTGTTTTAACATCTAGATGCTCTAACTCAAGATTCAATAAAGCAACTAGTGCTAACACTAATAGTATAGAAAAACGTTTAATGGTTGGTGAGAATATATCATGAAACTCAATAAATTAATGCTAATAATATCCTTTGGATACCAATATTTCTTTGTACTTATCAACCTTATCATCAACTACTTTATTCATCTTGTAGATCCACTTGCAACCAACAACTTTCCTGTCCTCTAGAATTTTTATCAGGTCCCATGTTTTATTCTTTTTCAAGGCATTGATTTCTTCCTTCAGAGCTAATTTCAATTTAGTACTTTCACACACCTCCATTACTTCTTGATAAAAACTAGGTTCCAATTAGTATAAGTCAAAGAAACAGATGAAGCAAAATATTCATACCTGTTAGGAAAACTTCTGACCCAAGTAGATATACAAAACGTTTGGTGTGGTACTTCCTTAGTTTCTTGATAATTTTTTGTTACCTCACCTTCTGCGAGAGGTTCCTCATGAATGTATTTAGGTTCCTCCTCACAGGTATATGAATGAGTCTCCAAATGAATTCAACGAATCTGCAGTACTTTTTCTTATTTCATTTCACCATCTACCACATTTGATTTAATGGGTGACAATTCATCAAATACAACATATCTACTAATGATAATAGTGTGGGTGATAGGATATCACAATTTTAATCCCTTAACTCCATCACCATTTCCAACAAAGACATATTTGTTTTATTTCGTATCTAACTCAGAATGTTGATTCTTGGGAATAAGAACATAAGCACCAGAACAAAAAATTTTAATATCTGATTAATCACAAGGGTGTCCTGTCCATGCCTATTCTGGAATCTTACAATCTATTTCAGTTGATGGTGATCGGTTTACCAGATATGATGTTGTAAGAGTTACTTCTCCCCACAAATCTTGCTGCAACTTGGAAGTACTGAGTATGCACCTTTCTCTCTCTCTATAAGAATCCTATTCATGCATTCAACAACACCATTTCACTTAGGATTATAAATTGTGGTTTTATGTCTTTTGATCCCAACTTCCTTGCAGTGATATTCGAACTCCTTAGATATGAACTCATGGCCATTATCTTTTCTCAAACATTTGATTGACCCGTTAGTGCTCTTCTCAACCAAAACTCTAAACTGCTTAAAATAATTAAACACATCAACTTTTATTTTCATTAAGTAGATCCATACCTTTCTAGATTAATCATCTATAAATGTTACAAAATATGATGATCCTCGAAAATAAACAATAGGGGATGGTCCCCATAGATGAATGGATGTAATATAGGACACCTTAACTTACATGTTTTCCTATTTTAATTTCTTTCTATATTATTTACCAAATAGATAATGTTTACAGAACTTTAAATTCAAAGATTTTAAGTGAGCAAGATACTTACGATATGCAAGTATCTTAATTCCATTCTCTCTCATATGGACTAAACTCTGGTTCCATAAAAAAGAAGAATCTCCTTCATATTTAGATACTATAGTTGGGCAATTTACCTCTGTATTTCTGTCAATCTTGTAGAGGTTTCTGATTCTTTTCACCTTGATGACAACTAAAATTCCCTTGGATACCTTCGTGAATCCACCTTGAACTGAAAAATTATAAGAAACATAATCTAGAACTGTCGTAAATATTTTAAAGTATTTCTAAGTGCATAAACATGCCTCACCTTTGTTAGTGCTCTCATAGTACCATCATACATTTTAACCTTGATACTAGAAAGCCCAACAATCCTACAAGAAATACCATTTCCCATATAATCTATACCATTGTTAATGGACTGGTAGGTTGAGAACCAGATTCTGTGAAGAAAAATATGTTAAGAGGCACTAGAACCTAACAACGAATCATGATGGTATTCAGAAACATATAGTACCTCATCAACCATGCTTGATTTTATTTATGCTATGTTTCCTTCTTTTTTAGAGTCCTCTTTGGATGAAATAGTCTAATTTATTATAGTACCAATACCACATGTGTCCCTTCTTATCTCTTTATTTGGATCTTTATGCACCGCTCAAACTTTGTCATCATTCTCTAGATTGACCTCTAGTCACCATTGTTATTGTTGTCGAGGTTTCTGAACTATTTTTTCTTCACAACTCTTCACATAACAATGATCCAACACCAATATCACAATAAAAGGAATTTGTATTACTAAACTACATAGAAGTGATTAGAGGATGCCAAGATTCAGGAAGAGTATAGAGCAAGGTTACTGCCTTGTCTTCAACTTCAAATTTTGCATCCAAGTTGGCTAATTAACAAATCAGATTACTAAAATAATTTAAATGATCAAGGATTTTTTGTATCTTCATCCATTCTTAGGGTGCACAAATTTATTTTTAGAAATATACGGTTTGTTAGGGATCTTTTCATATAATGGATTGCTAGTTTATTCCATAACACAACTGTTGTTTCTTATTCAACGATGTTCACTTCTACACGAAGGGTTCTTTTGAGACGTTAATTTAAGACAATAGTACCTTACGTCTCAAACTTTTTTGTTGACTCCACCAACTTAAAAATTAACCAAATCACTACATTAATATTTCCACACCTCAAGAAAGAGTTGTTCCTTTTTTCCTCTCCTAGGCCACATATCCATCATTCAGCGTTGTGCGAAGGGCAACGGTGGGTTATGCCCCTGTTTCACTGGCTCACAATAAGGCAGAAAAAACACCCTACCTGTTTCATTTAGAATTCACTACATGTGCATGGAAATGGTGGGTTTTAGACCTATTTCCCTGGCACATAATAAGGTAGAACAATAATGAACCTTCCTCTTTCATTTTGCATTCAATGTTGTGGGTAAGGAAATGATGGGTTGTGTCCCTGTTTCACTCGCCCGCAATAAGGCATAACAACAATGAGCCGAACTATTTCATTCTACATTCAGATTTGTGTGCAGGGAAGGGGTGAGTTGTGGCCCTATGTCTCTTGGACACAATAAGGAAGAAAAACAGTGAGCCAACATACATGCTCCTTTCCTCCATTAACGATATCAACGTTAAAAAAACTATGTCACGTCTAGATCGATTTTCTCAAATTTGACAGGTTTTCAAGGTTTTGCACTTTCTAATTGGATCCATTTGTGTTTCAAAGTATGGTTGCATCAAACCCAAGTTCAACATGTGATTCATGCAATTCGTTTAGGGCTTACAATCTTCATCATGAATTAAATTGAAATTCCTCGGTTGTAGGTCACATTTTGGAGCTGTAAATAAGATCTGACCTGAAATAACATGGGTCACTGGTATCTATAGGAACATGGAAACAAAACAAGCTAGGAAAGGACTCATTTGATGGGGATAGGTGTCTCTAAGATTCCCCCTCATAAAATCCTTTAAAAAGATATGATAACACAATAAAGTTGATTCCATGTATTCATTTGTTTTTTCCAGCTGTTGGGTGTTTTTAATTTTTCAATATTTATGGTATAGATGGATCTCACAATGAGGTGTCATATTTGTTTCTCACCAAGACTTATGGCAAGGTGGAAAATAGCTCAACAAACTCATATTGACTTCATGGATCCCTCAGAATAACCTTAAGTAATTAGAGTACATAAATTTCTCCAACTTTGTCAGGAAGCTCAATGCATATGTAAGTACGAATAATTTCCTCTAGTTTGTCAATGTTTTTCATTGTTCTTTTGTTCTTAACATAGGTTTTGGGGTTTTTTAAGTATGCGGGTCCTTTTTAATTTTTTCTTTTAGGAGTTGTATTGTTGGATCTCTTCACCATAAACAAATTGATGACCACAAACACTCTGATGACCTACTATGACAACCTGAAACCTACTCCCTTCCCCACTCTGAGGTGGGGAGTATTGCTTGTGCACATAAAATCAAGAACTGGGTAGACACCACATCATTCCTTGATTTATCAGTTCTAAATATTGGTTTCCCAAGAGATTCATTATGGATATTCCTAACAATGTCGTTAAAATCTTCTTCATGCAATGTTTGGTCAAGGAAGTGAGGGAGAATTTTCCATTTATTGGGAACTATGTGTTTTAGGTGGCCTGATTCCCTCTAGACCTGTTGTACATTCATATATTAATAAATTTCATGATTCTATTATAGTTAGAATATGAAATATAGTTAAGTGTGGAGAAGAAGAGAGCACATGAATTGCACGACCCATGTTTCCTCCACGTGATGCGTTGAAAACATCGATGCTTAGAACCATAATGTAATCAATTGCAGCAAGAAGCAATTCTCAATTTCATGCCCAGTATATGCCTTCTCTCTTCTCCGCTTGGCTAGTATATGCGGCTATTTGTGAGTATTAAGAGGATAGATGCCAACAATCTTGCACTCTATGTAAGTCGTGATAGATCATGATGTGAGGAGAGTAATATGGCCTCTCCTCTCATGTTCAATGATCTAATCGTATTCTGAAACTGATCCAGGAAGGCATATGGATCTAATCCAAACATCATTCTCTGGCCATAAATGAAGATCTATGTAAGGACCCTCTTTCCAGATTATCTTCACCAGTTTGTTCCCCAGTGCTCAAGAATTAGTGCTACCAATATTATGGCTTGGAAAGAAGTCAGGAACAAAACATACAATAGACTATTAAGAGAAAAAAGAGTATTAAGTGAAAAAGTATTCCACCATGTTGACCTAAACTAGTAGAGTTTTTGTTGTGTTTTTCTTCTTCTTTGTCATTTTCTTATTGAATTTTAACATAACTAGAGAAAATAGTATGCATGTAGTTGAAAATAAATGCGTCCTCATCAATGTACTTAAGTATTAAATTAGTTTCTATGATGAGGATTGGATGTATGGCATTTTGAAACATGTCCTCCCCTTGTTATTTACCTACCTATATAGGTGCCTCTATATCAATGAAAGGTTTTGCAAGGGGATAAAGAGTCGAGTATTTTTTTCTTGAAACATGTCCTCGCCTTGTAGGTTTTTTCTTGATTCTTGGGGTCATTGTATTATATATGTTTAATGATACATGGAGGTGAAGTAGTTGTGATCACTTTCCTAGATGCAATTTGTATTAACTCATTTAGTTCTACCGATTTAAATGAGTAATATTGGTAATTTTTCATCCCATTATTGTACAACTATGTAATATATCTATTGTCAGGGTTTGGTGTACATTGAGAAAGAATTTGTGCTTTCTTAGGACCTTGTTTAAGAGTATATTGTACAAGAGGTGTGTGAGGAATAAGAGGTGGAATAAAATCATGTTCTTCTTTTCCTTGAGGTTTATAGGATGATTTAGGATTAGACCATTGGATTTGGGGTTGTTTTGGAGGTTGAAATGGGAAGAATTGATATTGAGTATTTTTCCCCTACTATGGAATCTGATTGTGTAATTTCCAATTGATTTGGTTATGGGGACACTCATTTGGAGATGGATAATACATTTGATTTCATAAGCATAGTTAAAATATTGAGGATGGGTATAAGGATTAACTTATTGGAATTTCCTTGGTGGTCCTTTCCTCCTCTAATTGATGAAGCATGTATGCTCCATGTATTCATCTCCTCCTTGGTATAGTAATTTCATACCAAAGTAATGAAGGGAATTTTCTTGTTTTATTATCATCTTCCTAAATGTCACAAATTTCTACTATATTTAATCGACATTCATTATTGGTGTGCTTCCTTTATGCATTTGAGGTGGAAAACAACTAATACTTTTTCAACTTCTTATTGGTTCCTCTTGATATTCATGGTGTCAATCTGCATATCCAATTAATATAATTATTAGTTTTCATATCTTCTAACAAAATCTTAATTGTATTCTTTTTTAGAGTGTTGCTTCATATTTTCATGAATGTGGGCCATAATGTCTACCTCCGTGTTATTCTTGCTTCCATATCGGGATCAAATCTTGAACACTTTATTTATGTCTCCATAGTTCGGCTAAAGTATGTATCCATTTGTAATGAGGTTTGAAGTCTCCATTAGATATTATCATAAAACGTTGAGGATTACAAGTCTAAGATATTCTTCATCAAATGTGTAGTTATGAGGAGTCTTATATCTAATATGGAATCTTTCCTCATAATATTCTACGGACTTATTCTCTCCTTGCACCATTATGAAGATACCATCTCTATTATGACCTTGTAATAGTATTCATATTTCTCAATGAAACTTTTCATCATTTTAACTCAACTTTTATTACTATTTCCCTCTAATATTCTAAACCATATCATTGTCGTTTCCTTCAATACAGAGGGGTATAACTTGAGTTTCTCAATATTTGTTTCTTAAAAATTGGTTCTAAAGATAAATTCAAACTCAATAAAAAAGAATCAATGTGTTTAGTAGTAAGTCCGTGTAATTGAAGAAGAGAAAAAGGATTAATGTTCTTCATCCTCGTTTCCTTATTAGTTTCCCAAACTGGAAATTGAAAGATCTTAGTGTTTTCTTCCCATTCTTATTGCATCGTGTTTAGAGATTTATATCCATATTCTTTTTCAATTCCTTAATCATAAAAATGATTCACAATATTATATTAGAAAGGGCCAATGGAAATCCATGCTCCTTCTTTAGGTTTCCTAGTGAATTCCTCAATGATCTATTAAACATTTTCATCATAATGATATGTTAGATATCTTCGATGCTGGAGACCATGTCAAATTGGATGGTTGTTTGGATTGTGAAAGTAGGGAAAGCATAGTATAATATGCTTCTAAATGAATGTGCCTTATAAGATACTATATACCCAAGAGTTTTATCAGCTGCTGCCACAACATCTGGAATTGTGAAATTTATAGAGTTAGATCTACCCCCTTCCTTGAATTGAGAATAAGCCTTAAACAATATTTCCATAGTGAGAATTATATGATTGTTTTACTGTGTAAATTAACCTCCACAAGATTTAATATCATTCCTGTATTTTAGTTGTTGCTTCACACCATAAAAAACCTTTGCCTCTTGGAAATGTGCTCTTTGCTATAAAAGTATTGACGATATTCATAAGTATGGTTGCTTAAAAATAAATGTGAATCGGGATAATCACACAATAATGAAAATAGGTCCAATGGAAACACTAGTATACCTAGAAAATAAGCTGATATATCTTATATAAAAATGCCTTATATGTCCCCTAGTTATGTCTCGTCAAGTACATTGTTGTTATATTCTCAAAGAGGGAAGCAAACACTCCCAAAATTATGAAACATAATTGGACTTGTCTCTCCAAATAACCAAGAATGAGTGCATGTGGATTAGTCCTTCTAAGATGAATATAGAGATAATAAGTATGCATAGAGGAATTCTGATTTTTAATTCAAATGGGGATCATCTACCTACGAATTTGGATAAAAATAGAAAAGTGATAGATCTATGTCATCAATTTTTCTCTTAATGATTTGGAAGTCTATAATAGGCTCAAAACGTAACCTAGAAAATGCTAAATATATCCTTTAAGCTAGTGTCTCACCTAAGAATGATTCCCATCAAAAAATTCAAGGTCAGTTTTTTATGCCCAAGATCATCACAACATGAAACTAAAGGGGTGATCTAATCCTTTGTATATGATTCTTCAGAAAATTTTCTTCTCACCATATAGTGCCTCAAATATTTCCAAAAGTGAAATTTAACTCGACAATTTGTGTAACCATGGATTATATGCATTCTTCAAGGAATTATTCACATGAGACAAATATCTTCCTTTTTTAACCCAAGGCATCAAATTTTCATTACCTTTCACCCCATGAAATAAAAGTGAACACCCATATAAGTGTTGGGTAATAGAGTCAATATTCACCACTTTATTAATTTGCAACCAACTTTTAAGAGATTATCCAGTTTTAATCTTCCTTGTATGGTGATGACAAACTTACAATTATTGCATGGGACACATGTGGACCACATACACTGAAAGAGAAAGTTAGAAGGGTTGTTTGTTGACTTGTGTTTTCCCTTCCTTGTGGTTATTCCTTTTGTTGAATTGTGGTTAGAAGGGTTATTTTATCACCTTGTTGTTACACCTCTTGTTAATTTGTGGCTAGACTTTATGTTGGATTAATCTTATCACTATATGTTAGTTCCCCCCTTGAGTGTGGTAACTTACTCTTCGTCTTGTCTTATATGTCACTATCTCCTAAAGATATCCTAATACTAAATTATACTTTTTTTTATGTGGGAGCTTTCCTAAAATATTCACATCTTGAACTTTTGAGTAACCCTAAATGCAATGGACAAATAGAAGGTGAAACCTTCTAGGGGCCATTGAGAGGATATAGATACAATCCTAGCCTCCTTTGTAAAGGTATCTTAAGAGGAAACTCATCTAGATTTGTTTATGTCGGATCTAGGGTTTTCAACACTATTGTTTGGGTGATGTATAGGGTTTCAAATTTTCTCTTACTTGGATGTTCACTTGTTTTTGGGATGCTGTTGGAGGAGCAATTCGGCAAGCCGACTTGAACGATAGTCGTCTTAGTCGGTCAGCCGACTAAGTTGGTCAGCCAACTAGTTATAGATTAGGTCGGCCACCTAAGGTCATGTTGGTTGAGTGAACCGACAGGTAGTTATTTGTAACTATTTGTAATTCATATATATTAGGCTGTTGATCCAGATGAGAACTCGGTTCAGTTCTTGGTATTGTATGGACCCTCTCATGTTAATATAATATGTTATTCTATATACTTGTTCTTATCTCTTGTCTCTGTGATGTATGTATGTTTTAGTATGTAGTATTGGTAACCTTATGTGATCTGTGAGATTATAACATTGGTTCTGTTGCCGGTAGTGCATGTCTGAGATGTATGCAAGCAGATGATATCAGAACAGGAGAATAAGGACTAGTGGGAGCGTAAAGTAGCAAATTATTTGTAGAATTATGCATGGAGAAACATATTGATGACCACACAAGAAAATGAAAGATTCTTTATAGAGACACATGAGAATTTTATAGAATCAGTGCCCGCACTCCTGAAGAAACTCCTGGATGAAAAAGGCGGAAGGAACTAAATATCAACAGTTACTAGAAAAATTGATTCAAGGTGGAAGAAAAAACTTGTTAGAGTGGTTCGGAAAGATCGTCAACGAATTCTGTGAGGAGCAAGCAATAGAAGAAAGGACTTCGGTGGAAACCATCAAAAATAAATTCTACATAGACCTCACCGAACAATTTTTGTGTTCCTTACCGACCTTGCTGTTTAAGTTCCTGATCGAGAAAGGAGTGGGTCACATTGTCGAACCTCGTCCATCACTTCATGGACTGCTGTTGAACCCTAACTGGGCGGAAAAACAAAAGAGGTGGGAAAAATTCATTGCCTAAAGAGAGTGGGAATACTTGCTAAGCAAGTAGACAGAACTATCTGGGCTTTCTAAAGCATCGGGTAGGCTATGGGGGGGTAGCTGGTCATATGTCGGGATAAAGTGGAGTGGATTCTAGTTGACTAAGGAAGATACCAATCACCAGTAATGAGAATTCAGCCTAAAAAGGAAATCAAGAGGACAGTGTCACACAAAGGTACGGCAGACTTCTAGAAAATAGAGAGGGAGAAGAGGCTACAAAGAAGGGAAGAAAGAAGAGAAAGATCCTTAGCGCTGCAAAGAAGAATGAGTACTAGGGTGACTGACTAGGAAAGAGATCCACGGGAGTCGAGTCATGACTGACAAGAAGAAGGTGTGGAAGAAGAGGCGTCCCCTATGGAAGAAGAATTGTGGATAGAGCTACGAGAATATCTCCAATTAGAAGTTCCCCAGGAGGTAAAACCTCTATCTTCGACGAATCCGAGTACCCAGATACAAGCCATTGTCAAAGAGGACCTCAGACTAGGAGATGGTGACTTTGGTATATGGAGTTGACTAGATGACGAGACATACACTGGTAGACATCTAATTATTCATCGACCAGAAGAAGGAAATTGGGTTACGCTTCAAGCGGTACCCTCCAACCGAAGTATCCACTTAATTTACCCGACACATGAAGGAGCACCATCCATGCCAAATACAGCCTTGGAGAACACAGAACATTCATAACTGCGGATGAACAATTGCAGTTGGACATCGACAGAAGAAGTCGACAATAACCAACTGCTGGTCGAAGAAGAAACGACAACTAAAACAACCAACGAAAATGAGAGTTCCGTCGACGATAGTTCCACAGAGAGAAATAAGCAAATAACCCCACTACCCCCACCACCACCTCCACCACCGCCACCTCCTGAAGAATACAGTGACAGTGATTCCGACATGGGTCACGAGTCAGCACACATCCCTCTATATGAGGGTGATGAGGACCCTAGACGACACTGGTTCATCTGCGAGTCAACTTGGGAGGCTAACCAAGTTATAGATGAATATAGGAAGATGGCGCAGTTTGCTGGTGCCTTGAGGAAAAGGGAATTAACTTGGTACATGACCTTTTCTGAAAGAACCCCCCAAGCAACTAAAGTTGAATTCAAAGCACAATTCCTCTCATTTTTTAAGACTCTAGATGCAAAAGATCTGGCAGTAAAGAAGCTAAAGACAACATCGTAGAAGCCAAGAGAAACTATCCATGATTACGATAAATGATGGAAAGACCTTCTTAGCCAATTGGGTTATGTTATTGACAAACAATTATTAATCCAGTGGTTTCTTGTAGTTTTATCACAGAAAATCTGTCGACACATAAGTTTGGAGACATTCAAGACTTACGAATATGCGCTTACAAAATGTCTCCAAGTAGAAATGGATGAGGACATACTAGTTTACTCCATCGATCACATACTAGAAGAACAGCTTGAGATCATACAGAAGTCATTAAAAGAATTAAATCTCAAAATTCAAGATATCTGGTGCACGAAATGTTCGACGGCCGGACATTCAAAAGAAAACTGTCGACAGGACATCAGCTGACAGGACGTCCGATTTGTGCAGACAAAATGTTTTTGTGACATTTTCCAAGAGCATGGAGACCATTCAAAAAAAGATTTCCCATTCAATATGAAGAATGGCAAAGCATCATGGTGTGCAATTTGTGAAACTAAAAATCATAACACTGCTGAATGCCATCTGAATCTCAAGAATCGACAGAATTATCATGCAGTATATCATACCAATGCAGTTGCACATAATAATGAGCAAAACAACGTGCCAAATGATCAGAACAATCAAATATATGAAGGTCAAAGATACGAGCATCGGTATGACAATCGACGTGGAGGCTATGGAGGTCGAGGTCGATTCTCTGGGAATCGAGACAACCGACCACATTGGCCCATCCAATGTTTCACATGTTATAAGGAGGGACACCGACATGCAGACTGTCCATACAAGGATAGGACTGACCTAAAATTCTGTACTAATTGTGGTGTAGGGGATCACTCATTAGAGGATTTCCCTATTATGATTGAAAAGATAAATAAAAAGAAGAATGTTGATGTCTTGTTGTGTGTGCAAAAACATGATATTATCAATACAAATAATTTACATATTGTAACCCAACAAGGGACGAAAACTGGGAGTGATAACCCCCAAATAAGCAAAATAAAAGAAAAAAATGTCTACCCTGATTGATTTAAAGAAAAACAAATATATAAAGATGCAACAAATATATTTAGAGAATTTGCTCGATAGGAAGAAGAAGATGATAATCAACAGGACATAGTAAAAGAGCTAATACAGTTGGTACAAAAAGATTAAACGATATCATAATTCATCGACTTATTGTATAAAATAAAACACAACAAAAACACCGAAAAACAGACAAAGAATATATGCAGTCTAAATCAAAAAGATAAAAGTGAGGCCAACCCACTTGTCGACCTGGAAATTGAAGGATAACATGTCCGACAAGTTGTACTTGATTTCAGATCACAGGTAAATATTATGACTCAACACACATGGGAATAGTTAGGCAGACCTCGATTATATGAATCAGGCATATACCTGAAACTGGTAGACCAAGGCCTAATTGAACCTATTGGAGTTTGGAAAAATGTCGACACAATGATAAAAGGTATATCGACTAAAGTCGACTTCAAAATTATTAACCCTAAGGAACGATCCAGTTCCTTCCTAGCGTTAGTAGGTCGACCTTGGGGGAGAAAAATGAAAGCTTCGATATCCTTGGACAAAGAAAGAATCAAATTAAAAGGGAATGGACAAAAAGTCATAGTACCTATTCATCCATCCCAAGGAGAACCTTGGACAAAACCAATTGATGAAGCCTGTTGACATCCGACAACTATATCAGATACAAAATAATGAAGATGACACAGAACCTAATATCTACGGAGAACTTTACTTAGGAAACCAAGACTCAGTAGGATACAATTCAGATGCAGAACTATATGATTGGGAGGTTGATAAATATGAAACAAAAGAAAGAGGATGCTGGACTATTCAAAAACTACAAAAGAAACCAGTCAAACAATGCTTTGTGGTGTCCATCATTCCAAAAATATTTGACAAGAAAATTAGGGAATATCCTACATTACAACCAACAAATATAAATACCACAAAAATCCCAAGGTATAAGGAAAGAGAGTCACCAGTTATGCATGTACAACAAGTATCTATGAACATCGGTGAACATGGACGACTACAAAGTTTAGTAGAAACTTTTAGAGGATAAGCTGCTAGATGGTGGGATACCCATTAGTCAAGACTGTAGACATGGACAACAGCTTCAACTTATTTTTTAGAAAGGTTTGGAAGAAATAAGTTAACCAACCAGGCTCAGATACCTATATTTACCCAAGGACAGGATCCAGAAAACCAGATAAAGATATGTGAAAAACAATGGAGAAGACTAGGATATAAGGATGAACGCACATGGCCACACTTATTTCCATCAACACTCACCGACTTACCAAACAAATGGTACAAGATGGAAGAAGCCCGAGGTGAAACATTCCTCTGGCATGAACTCAGAGAAAATTTTATCAAAGACTTCAACTTTATACCACAAGATGAGAATTTGGTTGAAACAGTAAAACAGATTAAAGAATTTATACAGCCGACAAAAAACAAACCCTTCAAAGATAATCGACAAACAATGAACTGTAACAATATACAAACTGGGACAGTACCACAATCGATGAGACTACAGTTGGAAAATGAAAAGTTGGAAGGGAAAATTTGTTGGTCCTGGTATCACCATTTGTACAAGGCTTCTGCATTTGTTGGGAAACTCGACTTGTTCTTTTTCATTGTTTTCGAAAACATTACGTCTCTGTTGGATCCTTATCTTTGCTTCAATTGCCAGTTTTTCTAGGAGTTGTCCTAGCTCCACATCAGTCAACTTGAGTCAACCATTGCGGTCGATGCAACCAAGTTGAAAGATGCAGAGCAAGGACAACTCCTAGAAACATTGGCAATTGAAGCAAAGACAAGGAGACAACAAAGACGTAAGGATCTCGGCAACAATGAAAAAGAATAAGTTGAGTTTCTCAACAAATGCAGAAGCCTTGTACAAACGGTGATACCAGGACCAGCAGAGGTTAACACCAACAAACCACTAGAAAAAGCTTATTAGCTATTTGAGAACGTGGTGTCGGCACTGCAGGCACAAATTCAAGACACAAAAGAGAAGCAGAAAGAAGAAACCATCCGACTATTGATGGAGTAGCACACAGCCTTTGCAGAAGCATACAAGGTGTTGCAAGATCACATGGAGGAGTCTGTCATTACAGAAGAATTAGAGGAAATTTCAACTCAAAATGGGCCATTTAACTTTTATTCAAATTCCATGTCATCATGTGTTAGCCAATGAAATTTCTTTAAATTTGAAATACCGTATAGGTCTTAAACACTTTTTTAATATAAATTTGGGGATAGGTATCATAAAAAAAACTACTTTTTTTATTTGTATTTTTGACATATCTCTCTGTGTTTTTACTCAAATTTCGATTAGGAGAGCTCGTTGGATGCGGAATTAAATTCCGCACCCAACGAGTACCCACTTGGCATACTTTTGACGGACCCAGCTACCCCAAAAACAAGAAATACATGAAAAAATGGAATGATGATGTCATCATTCCATTTTTTCATGTATTTCTTGTTTTTGGGGTAGTGGGGTCCATCAAAAGTATGCCGAGTGGGTACTCGTTAGGTGCGGAATTTAATTCCATATCCAACGAGCTATCCCGATCGAAATTTGAGTAAAAACACAGGGATATATGTCAAAAATACAAACAAAAAAGTAGTTTTTTATTTTCTTCCTCCAAAATTAATAAATATTATTTTATTATTTTAACTATTATTTTATTAGTTCATT
>LPNX010395521.1:240786-254555 GCA_001517045.1 Pseudotsuga menziesii
GAGTACTATAATACTGGCATGCTTACTACAGGCAAGTCTATCAGCGAACCAAGCAGACCCAATAAAAGATCCAAGCATTAGGTAAGAGGAAAAGCGCTGACAAAACACTCATACGCACAATTGAAGATCAAATAGTGCTTGAAACAGCTAAACTGTAGAAGCTCGATTGAGAAGCACATCAATGGGTGCAACAAGCCATTCCAAACCTGGAAAAAGTAGACATCATCTGCCCACAGATGAAAAGACTACTAGAGACAACAGAGGAAAAGGACCAGCTTATGGGTCCTGACATGGAAAAAATAGCAAAAGTTTCGATACCAGAGAAAATGTCAATCTTATCCAGTATGACTACACTTACCATCGATATAAAGAAAATTTTGCAGAGTTGGACAGATTTCCAACATCAACTGGCAGTGACAGCTGAAGCAATTGTCGAAGTCTGTGTACATAAAAGACCAACCATCAGACTTCGCAGCCCATGAAGACCAAGCACAAAGAATGACTACTTAGATGGACAAATAAATTTTGGGTACCTCCCTGTTTCTTCAGGAAAAAGAAACGTTTTGTTCGTGAGGGAGATTTTGGAGGACCAAGTCGGTCAGCCGACTAGTTAGAGATTAGGTTGGCCACCTAAGGTTGTGTCGGTTGAGTGAAATGATATGTAGTTATTTGTAACTGTTTGTAATTCATATATATTAGGCTGTTGAGCCAGATGAGAACTCGGTTCAGTTCTCGGTATTGTATGGACCCTCTCATGTTAATATAATCTGTTATTCTATCTACTTGTTCTTATCTCTTGTCTCTATGATGTATGTATGTTTTAGTATTTATTATTGGTAACCTTATGTGATATGTGAGATTACAACAAATTCCCTTACATAGTGTTGCCATTTATAAGAGTTATTACAACATGCCACTTCCTCTTTCTTGGGATTTCACCTATTTTTAGGCTTCCCCTACTCAGTGCTTCCCTTTATGAGGGTTCTTACAATAGAGCTCCCTTCCTCCCATTTACACGTGTGAAACTATGACTCTTTCAATGGTTTTCATCTTGTTTTTGAGGTCTAACTTGGGTTCGTGTAATTTTCATGTGCCCAACGTTAATTGTCATAAGGATTTCGTGTGCTATAGAGTCTTTTCCTGAGGCTATCGTGTGTTGTAGAGGCATGTCTTGAGGCTTCCACATGTTGTAGAGGCTTTTCATGAGGATGCCATGTGATATTGAAGTCGGATTGTGGCTATTGAATTCTATATTGAGATTGTCATCTATTGTTGAGGCCTATTTGTGACAATTGTATGATGTTTAAGGATTGTTTTGGGGAAGCATTTGTTTTTTTTTCCTAGCATTGACTAGAAAAGGGGTCACTTGGATGTGTAACTCTTGTTGGCTATCTCAATTGTTGTTTTCAAGCTAATATTTGATGTGTTGTACCTACGTTAGCTATTGTACCTTATATTGTACTTGTATAACCCTATCTTTTAACACCTCTCTCTCTCTCTCTCTCTCTCTCTCTCTCTCTCTCTCTCTCACGTATGTTCATACCCTTAGGTAAGGGCTAGTTTTGTTCCATTTGTTATGGAGAAAACTTCCTATGGCTTGGGGTACCACAATAGATAGAGTAACCACAGAAATCAATCCTTTCCTATATGCAAGAGAAACCAAACATCTAACACTAAAGGATCTCAATACATACCTTATTCCGAATGGTTGATGTAGATCCCCGTTGAGATTTTCCACTCTCGCTTGTATAAGTAATTTGCTCTCTCAACATTCAACAAACAAGACAAGCATGCTATATATAATTGTGTTAGACCTACTCTAGCATATATAATCAATAACATATAAGCATTTAAAAGAATCCATGGATTCAATACTCATTTAAATACACATTATTGGACATGAAAATATATTTCTATTAATATAAAACAGAGATTACAATAGTGACAACCTCTGTCGGCACGTCTGCGAATCGGAGAAACTGAGTCGTCCACCTAGGCCTCCACCACTTCAATCCTCCATCTCTCAATAGCAATCTCACAAGCAAAGGCAAGATTGGGAAGAACACAAAGTGCTCCAAGGGACAAAGGGATGCATACTTTAGTATAAGCTCTGGCAACAATGGACTATAGTTTTCTTGCTCTTCAATTCCCCCCTTTCAATGTATCCAAAGGGTTCCTTACATAGTGCTTCAATGGGGTAATGGAAGGTCAAATTCGAGCGATCTGAAGGCATATGGAAGGCCAAGAGACAAGTGACTCGGATCCACATCAAGGAAAACTCCAAAAATATTTGGCCTTTTGCACACATCTAGATGTATGCGGGTTTAAGGGTCAAATCCACGTATATACGCGAGAACAGTATTAACAGTCGTGTATAGAAAATAAGACATGTTTTTAGGGATGATCTTGGAAACATCAAAGGTACAAAAATGGTCAATGGGGTCTAAAGAGTCCGCAGAGGGATAGGGAAGGCCATAAAGGTGTGATTCACCATGTGTGGTACAATCAGCTATAACAAATGCCCCCTAATGTGTAAGGTTAAAGGAGTGATACGATGGCCGAAATACATTATAATTCCATCCCAAAAGTTGAGTGATGAAGAACCAGGTGGAAGAACCAGCCATCCAATAGTACAATACAATGATCAAACTCTGCACATAACTGTAAGTAAATATAGCAGTCCCAGATACATAAAAGTACAATGGCCATGAATAAGCATGATACAAAATATGACATGTGTGGTCATCGCCACATAAAATATATATAGATCAAAATCTCTATGATGAAGAAATACAAAGGATCATGATCTTCATGAAAGCTGAAGATATACGATGGATTAAGATCTCCATAATGGTTGGAAACATCTGACATACACTGGAATCAAGTCACAAGAGCTGAAATATCATGAACACTGGCATGATCAAGGAGGTAGCATATATGAAATGCCACCATTCTGGAAGGTATTCTACACAATCCGCTACGAGTACATGTCCTACTATGTGAATAGAGGTGTCGTGGTCGAACATAGTATTCCATCGTCTGATTACCAGTCATTGATGTATACCATTAACAGACACGAGATCACCCACTGATAATGAAAATGGGAATCAAGGTACTAGAGTGCAAACTAACAAGTGTGAATAAATTTGTTGAGGTCGAACACTTGAGAGGATCCATCGATCTAGGGACATTGATGTATTCCCAAAAACCGTTGATGGCGAGAGAACCTGCCACTGATGACTGCAAGTCTCAAGGCACTCAAAAATGACTCTATATTCCTATCCCAGAATAAATGATATGAATTCAATGGGATGAAATCCATTGGAAGGAGGGCATTAAGGCATCCCCCATCATCCAACATGAGGTACTCAGCAAAGATGTATAATGTGGAAGGACTTGATCATAATGTGCACAAACCAGTATCAATACTGGGAATGGCCGACATGCAAAGTCAAGAGAACTGAGGAATGGCTAACTCAGGTTTCAAATTCCTTCGAACAAGAGAATAAATGTGAATGGTGACTGAATGTAGGCAGCATATACTAGATATACAAAACTAGGACATCTCTGCGATATAGGAGGCATCTACAGAGGCTCCATAGGGACTGGAAGCTTCCAGTCGATGGAGATAAACTTAGAAAAATGAGTACATCTCCTAAAGTCAAACTATTAACCCAACCAGCAGATGTGATATACAGTGCTCTGCTAGAAGGAAACACAACTCGACTGTTTCCAAAGATAACATCTTTTCTTGTCCGACTTTTTGGTTTTTTGATTTTTTTTTGGACTTTTTCAAATATTTTGAAAAGATTGAAAAAGAATAAAAGTTCTTTATAGTTACAAACTAGGAGGAGACAAGTGTCAAGGGGCAAACAAACTAGTTCCAAGTAGCGAAACATACATATGCTCAATGCAAGGAAACATGTGTAGGATAACGACACTCAAGGGAAATTCCCCTCCTGGTAAAAAATGGGGAATCAAGCTACAAAGGATATGTAAAATGGCTCTGCATGGCTAGACATGAGATAAGCTCGGGCTATATGGCTGATAATCAAAGTCAGGGAAGCCAGCGTAAGGCTCAATAAGGCAAGCAAAACTTATGATAATGCAATTACAACTTGACATATACAAGGGAGTCTCGGGGAAATGGCCAGCATAAAGGTCAAGAGGAGTATGAAGCTCTCGCTCAAAGTCATGGCGGTACTATACAAAGGACTCCCAAACCTAAGAGAGGACTCACAGCATGGGTATCAAATGCAAAGGGGATATAACTAGGACACCCATGTATAGGAAAGTTCTACCATTCACATAGTACCACTTCTAACAACAACATTAAGGTTTTGTGATACCATGGAATGGGTTCATACCTAAGATTAAAATGAAACAGTCATAAGGTCATGCAAAATGCAAGCAGATGTGAAATCCTAACCTATATGCTAGTTTAGACATGATACATGTGATAGGAACGAACAGGTCAAAACCTCAGAGAGAGTGTACAAAAACTGGACCCTACATGACAACCATATTAGTCCAAAACAACCCAAAATAGTCAATAAAGAATCCAAACTATAGGGAATAGGGAGGAATGATCATGACAAATAAATTCAAAGGAAATAATGTGGTGGATGATGGGCCATCAAAAAAAATGTAAAGTGTAGACCCAACATTTATGTATCCACTACCACACCCGTAAGGGTGACCACTGGTGTAAAGATCGAGCGAAGGGAATAAAAATCCACCACAAATGGAGTAGAGGATGGAATATGACCATTCCCAAATCTATGAGCACGGTAAGGGGCTGTGATGCCCCCAAGTCTGACACCAGGGTCCGTACTAGGACCAAGGATGGGTGATAGGATACCAGGAATGCCGAAAATAAAAGGACCTGAACTCAAGAGAGCATAAATATACTTAAGTAACCATGATCCCAAAGGCCAACTAATGCACAAAGTTCACACTCCTAAGAAAATCTACAGCCAAAATACAAGCAAACCAAGGGGAGGATATGTGAGCTCCTAAATGCAGCAGGTATGTCTCACCTAGGAGAGGCTCAAAACTCCCATACACTACAAGCAGAAGTACGTAACCAATTATAGTGGCCCTTAGCTTCAACGCATAAAGCGACTATGATGTATGACCTCTACCTGGACAGGACACCTGCAGAATAACCTCTGCGAAGTACCCCCTCGATAACCTAGGTAAGGCAACTAAGGTCACCTCAATATAATCAATGCTCAGGCAGACAGTCGCAGGATGGATTGACTGTATGGGCAGGGTAGCAAAGCCCAAAACTCTTGAAAGAGCCCCCAGATACGAATACAATCCTAGAAATATCTCTGGTGCTACTCAGTTACAACTAGGGGTCATCCTAATCATAACCACTCACATTGCCTCGTGCTTAACTCCCTTGTAAGAGGAGGATCCTGAGAAACACTAATTATACCAATCACACTCTCACTTGGACAGACACATACATGTTGTTGTTTAGTGATCTTAGAGAATTAACTCACAATGAATTATTCCAAGACCCTAAAACCTATTCTTGTTGGTGAACCCTATAAAATAAAAATGTGTAGTTCATTTTAAATTATGCGTAAATTTTAACGGATGTAATTAATCAAAGGGAAATGGACATGCAACTAATGATATGAAGACTCAGCAGTGAAATAAAAGTGCACACCTAACAAGCAATGCCAAGTGCAATCTTGTAGAATGAAAAACAGGGTATGCCACTACATGAGATGAATAAATATATATTCCTTTTCGAATGCCAATGCAATCCTTCCTATATGAAATCCTAAACACAACTCTCATCCAAGCAATCCAATGCAAGTACCTCCTCAAATGCATATCTAAGATGCAACTAAGAGTGCAACTACTTTGTATTTTTCAATATAAAAGCATGAAAAATGCAATAAAAGTCATCTAAAACTCTTAGTCTATGTAGCAAGTATAAAACACAAGCCCAGCAAGACACCGAGACAAAAAAGAGTAATGCACTAATGGAAAAACAAAATGGATAAATGACTAAAACTACTTTCAAATAAAAATCAATGAAAAGACGATCTTTGGTCACAAAAGAAGCATCCAACATACAACATCAGAACCAAAGAAGACCCAACCACACTCACAACCCACCTAGCAACTTCCCACAACATCAAACTCACCAAAAGGGACGATGTACACGACTGTTTAAAGAACAACTGCGTATATACACAAGTTTTGTCCAAAACGATGCATGTATACACATATTTTGGCCAAAAACTTGCATGTATACATGACTTTTGGCCAAAAACCTGCATATACAGAGAAGACAGTGGTAAAAAGTAGACCAAGGGTCAAACCATTAAAGGGGAGTGTCAATGGATGAACATACTGTAAAATGCAACACAGAAACAGGGAGAAACAAAGAGCAAGTCAATAATATCAAGCACATTGTGCCCCCAAGCCCCAAAGAAAAACAACGAACATCCCCAGTATGGTCGCCAATGCTATTACGGAGAAAACTTCCTATGGCTTGGGGTACCACAACAGACATAGTAACCACAGAAATCAATCCTTTCCTATATGCAAGAGAAACCAAACATATAACACTAAAGGATCTCAATACATACCTTATTCTGGACGGTTGATGTAGATCCTTGTTCAGCTTTTCCACTCTCGCTTGTATAAGTAATTTTCTCTCTCAACATTCAGCAAATAAGACAAGCATGCTATATATAATTGTGTTAGACCTACTCTAGCATATATAATCAATAACATATAAGCATTTAAAAGCATCCATGGACTCAATAATCATTTAAATACACATTATTGGATAGGAAAAGATATTTCTATTAATATAAAATAGAGACTACAATAGTGACAACCTCTGTCGGCACGTCTGCGAATCGAAGAAACTGAGTCCTCCACTTGGGCCTCCACCACTTCAATCCTCCATCTCTCAATAGCAATCTCACAAGCAAAGGAAAGCTTGGGAAAAACACAAAATTCTCCAAGGGACAAAGGGATGCATAATCAAGTATAAGCTCCGGCAACAATGGACTATAGTTTTATTGCTCTTCAATTCCCCCCTTTCAATGTATCCAAAGGGTTCCTTATATAGTGCTTCAATGGGGTAATAGAAGGTCAAATCTGATCGATCTCAAGGCATATGGAATGCCAAGAGACAAGTGAATCGGATCCACATCAAGGAAAACTGCAAAACTATTTGGCCTTTTGCACACATCCCGATGTACGTGGGTTTAAGGGTCAAATCCACGTATATACGCGAGAACAGGTTTAAAAGTTGCGTATAGCAAATAATACATGTTTTTAGGGATGATCTTGGAAACATAAAAGGTAAAAAAATGGTCCATGGGGTCTAAAGAGTCCGCAGAGGGACGGGGAAGGCCATAAAGGTGTGATTCACCATGTGTGGTAAAATTAGTTGTAATAGATACCCGCGTATATACGCGAGAACAGGTTTAAAAGTCACGTATAGCAAATAAGACATGTTTTTAGGGATGATCTTGGAAACATCAAAGGTACAAAATGGTCCATGGGGTCTAAAGAGCTTGCAGAGGGACAGGGAAGGCCATAAAGGTGTGATTCACCATGTGTGGTAAAATCAACTGTAACACCATTTATTGACTTGGCTTTACAAGGAAACATGTGATATGAAAGTGAATTCTAAGTATAAGGAAGGTTCTTAACCCTAATCTAATTTATCATATGTAATTTTATTTTGCTAATTAAATGTTACATATTTCTACTGCAGCAGCATTGTGACTTGTTTCAGCATTATTTTTTGTAATTTGCATTAAATTTAATTTTTGGTTTAAATACGCTATCTTTAACACACTCTTTTATTTTTTAGGAGTTAAACTTTAGGCAATGACTAGTATTGAATTAATACCTACTGAAATAGGCTTGAACTCCTTCAACTAAATCTGTTCATTGTCTATGACACCATGCACATGTGGAGGATCTAGAAGATATTCTTGGAACTATTCATTTCAGGTGACTGAATTTATATTATTTTCTATCTCTAAATTTTTTTGCATATTTTCTATTCAAATTCCCCATTGTCTTTGGCATTCAACAACGATTTTGCATCTATGCTTATACAAGCTATTGAATTGTGCTTATGCTCCTTCATAATATAAATTTTTCTTCCCTAACATTTCCAAGACGAAGTAGATGGAAATTTGGAATATATCAATGCCATATTTTCTCAATGTCATTTTTTCATCTTATTTAAAGAATATTTTCATCATTTTTAAACCTCCAACTAGTGGTCCAAACCCACACGCAACTACAAGATAATGATATTATCCTCTCAAGCATTCTTCAAATATGAATTACTCATCAAGCAACATCTGAGAATGGGTTGAAATACCTTTGAGGACTTGTCTCAAGATTTATCAAATTCCACATGTCTATGTCAATGGTTTCTCCAGTAACCTTCCAACCATGTCCTTCAAATATATTAACAAGAATCCCTTTCAATAAAGAAAAATGGTTTCTTAAGAAACCTATACAAATGAGTTGGAAGCAACCAATCTAAGGGGTTTCTTAGCATGAGTTTCCCATAAGGAAAGTACCCCAATGCCAATAAGGTAATCCAACTCGATCTCATCACCGATACAAATAATGATTGTCCACATAAACCATGTAAATGAGTAGCTTCACATGTTGTTATCCTAGAAAGGATACTCAATGAGTTATCCCTTCATGGCATGCACTGTAAATCAACCTTCTAACACTTTGTCATATTATTGATGTTGAGTTCAGGAATAAGGGTGGATCTAAGGTTGGAATAGATAAATATAGGTGTGATAAGGTTGTGGGAGGGTGAATTCATCAAAGGAAGCCTTTAAACCTTGTCTATTGTCATATAATTTCCATGATTTTGACTACAACCAATGTTTAGAGTTTGAGACAGAATTAAAGAGGTCTATTAGGGATTTAAGAGAAAAACAAATTGCAACATGAGATAAAGAAACCTTGATGATAGAATAATATACACTTTAAGGTTGGACGATCCTTCTATTTATACCAATGACTTCCTT
Source organism: Pseudotsuga menziesii (assembly GCA_001517045.1). NCBI lineage: Eukaryota > Viridiplantae > Streptophyta > Pinopsida > Pinales > Pinaceae > Pseudotsuga > Pseudotsuga menziesii. The sequence continues at coordinate 249,840 of LPNX010395521.1, forward strand.
TGAAACCATATAAGGGTATGACCCCTCTACCATAGAAAACACCCTCTCAAACCTTGATAATATAAAGAATATTGAGGCTTAGACTTGAGGTTGTACATTACCTTCTTTCTAGGTTTCACATCGGAAGATTTCATGGCATATTTTCTAACATCCTCATTTGGAAGTTGATGGAGTTTCTGTACAATGCCCATTGAGGGTGTAATTTCAACTAGTTCAATACATGGAACCATTGTGCTCAATTTTTTCAAATGTATTTCACAATGCATTAAACCTACCTACATCAAAAGCAAACCCAAGATACTTGTAAACCAAAAAAAGAAGAGATTCTCAGAAGCTATGAAGGGGAGACTATTAAATCCACAATTTAGAAATAAATACTCGTGTCTTCCTAGCAACTTTCTAAAATCAAAAGTCTACCCACAAAATTTATGTCCTTTGAATGCATACAAAAAAAATCCAATGCCCTAGAGCACTTAAATTAGAACTATAATAAGAAATTTAAAAACAGGAAGAGTAGCAAACCTTTTGCATACAAATACATGATCTAGACCTGCACGATTTATTGTTTCCACAACTTGACTAGCCATGAGCTAATGCATTTAAGTGTGTAATACTTACAATAAAATATTTATCATAGTATTTGCATCAATAAAATTATTATAACATAATAATCAATTACAACATTAATATTCTAAGCATGCTTATGGTTGAATATACAACCTTTAATATAAAGGTGTTTCCAAAAATTTTTAACATTAACTTTAAGAGTATTCACCGAAAATTTCATAAAAATTTAAAATTTTTAAAGTGACATAAAATGTCTTAAATCGCAGTTTAGTAACTGCTAGCGATTAGCGGAAAATGAAACAGTTTAACAAATTTTAAGGGTTAGTTTCAACTATAGAAGAACGTAATACAACTTTAATTTTTTTTTATAAGTCATAGAAAGAGGACTTGCATTTAGTTGCTGCTAGCTGTACTGATTATTTACTTTTGTCAAGTAGGTGAGAAACCATGTTTGAAATCGGGGCTTACTTAGCGTTCTGCTAACTCATATGGACTGTTGGTTCTTACAAGTTCAGCAGGTAATCGTATGATCAAGTAGAAGTTTATTTTGAATTATGTCGAGAAGTACTTCTTTAGCATGATAAGATGCTAGTATATAAATTGATTATTAAGATGCAAGACTCCGATGAGGTAAAGTAAATTCCTTTGTTGTTTTAGATCTATGACAGTTTTTATATTTAAGCCATAATGAATTTTATCCTTAACATAATTAATGCTATTTACAAGAATGAGTTCTTCCAAGGTTTCTTTCTATCGTAAAGATTATAGTACCTAGTCAATTATAGATTCTTATAGTGAGCATAGAGCTCATGATCTTAGCATATAATTACTTATACTTTTTCATGATCTTACTACTATTGTCATGTTTAATACTCAAGTGTACTACTCTTTATGTAAGAACATATTCTTATGTTTTTCAAAGGTAAAGTTTACCATGAAAGATTAGTTACTTAAGAGAAACTTTTTCCAAAGGTTAAACTTCAGTCTTCTTGAAGACTCCTTCCTTTATCAGCATCGAGTTTTCTGTGGAGAAGTTTAGAGCTCTTCAGTTTAGAAATATATTGTAAATAACAACATATCTCTACTCTAATTATCCTTTACTAGTCATGAAAAATTACCAACTTGTTTGAATTGTTTGTAATTTTGATTATCTTCTTGCACAGCTAGTATACAAGCTGTAACCTTAATCTTTAGGTTATAGCCATGATACTAGTGTTATTGCATTATTACAATACTATATTGATTTATGATTTAACATTATAAAACTATACCCATCATCCTAACTTATAACCTAAGGTAGTTTTACTACCTAGTATCTACTATGGTGTAGTCGAAACTATTGGCATTATATATTATAAGTTTTGTTCCTTATAAAATACTAGTTCCAAAGCATGGTTTACAATAGCATGGTTGACATTGTAAGAAATCATATGAACTATCCAAATGATCGATGGCATAAATTTCATTATTGGAAATGATAAGAACTTTTATAATATAGTCGATAGTATGATTTGCATTATTGGCAATGATAAGTTTTAAAATCTAAAATGCAGCGCAGACATTGTAACTTGACCCACACTTGGTTATATTTCTGGAAGGGCACGTGGAAAAGAATCCTCCATGCATTGGTTGAATTAAAATGAAAGAAACCCTACTCCTTTTCCTTTTTCTCTGAGGCTTTGTCTTCCTGCAGGCTGCACTATGAGACTCCTTGCGGGCATGAGAGGCCTGCTCTTCCTTGAACTTTGGCACTAAATCTTGCATTACTGTGAAAAGTGGTTTATGGTTTTGTGGTTGGTGTTTTCAGTTTATTTTATGAGTTAAGGAAAACACAGTGTGAGAGGTTTAAACTTCTTCGCTTGGTTCGAAGCCTGTAAAAGGTTTACCCTTGTGTCTCTTCGTTCTTTGCCTTGGCATCGTGGATCTTGAGATTGTATCCTCGATGCCTCTATCATAGGATTGGATTAAGGGTTTCCTTGGTTTGGTGCATATGAGTTGGATTGTCGTATCTTCTTGACTCTGATTTCTTCTTGCTCACAGGTATGCATTTTTACTCTGCTCACATTCCTTTTTGCCAAATTATTTACTAAGTTAGGATTTAGTAAATTATTACTCAGAGTTTTAAAGATTGTTTGGATTATAATCTTCCAGGCTCATGCTGACAGCTCCAAAATTTGTGTGGAATGCAAACTTGTGCTTCAGTGAACTTCATGGGCTTCCAACTAGTAAGCCCTGGTCTCGTCGTGGGTTCTCCCTGCTTGCGATTTAGTTTGTTGGATGAAGGTTCCTATGGTTGGAAACATGGCTTCGAACTCTCTGTTGGTTATGATATTTAGTTTATTGTTTATCATTTTATTTTAAAACCCTTGTGATACTTCGCTGGGTAGCACAAGATTTTGAAGCTGTGATGTATATGTGGTTTTGGTGAAACAGTTTCAACCTTACGGCTTAATGATGTAATATCGTTGTTTAAGATTATAAAGAACCTCCTTTATGCTCAAAGATTTTAAAAGACCTTTCTCTCGTTTGCTTCAGTTTTTCTTTTACATTTGAACTTCAAGAAAAATGAATACCGTGGACTGGGTTTTACTCATCCTGTCAGTAATGTATTTTATTTACTGTTAATATAGAAGACTTATGTATATTTGGTTTATGTAGCAGGCTGGGGTTTCGGCCCATCGTTTCTACAGGCTATATGCCTACCTTTGATTTAGGATTTATAATGTGAATGGTTAAATATTAATGTTTACATTGTTCATGATTTACATAAGTATTGTATTTATTAATACTCTATAATTATAATTATTTTAAAGCACTCTTGTGAAATAATAATTCAATTTCTAGGACTCTGCTTTGAACATGTTGTTTAACCCTATAGTTTAAAATAAATCCTTGTTTATTTTTACAACATTAATAACTCTGTTTTCAAAATAGGATAAGGAATGATGAAGTGACTTACAGTTATAAGTATGATGCTAACTATGTAAGAAAAGTAATAAATCCTAAACAGTTCTGCTTCTAAATCTTAGTTAATAAATACTTAGGGTTTAGTACAGCTTACTAGAACTAGGTAAAAATGACTTTCGGTAATTTTTGTAAGATAAAAGGATTAGAAAAGAATCCTTAGGTCCTAGATAAGACACACTCTCGTCTGTAAGTTAATATTTATAAACTATTTTATTATTTCCTTTTTACATGTTTTCTTAAATATTAATGGCTTACTTTACTTCTGTAAACTATAATATCTTATATGTTATCAGTATACTAATACTGGAAATAATAACATTTACTATTTTCTTTTACACCTATGTTTCTATTTAGTTGGCTGAACGAAATAAATGCAGAGAAAACATAGCACTGTTATTCAGTGAAATTCATAAACATTGAAGTAAAATCTATCTACTATTTACATTCAAATAAAGAATCATATCTATTGTTTACATTCCAATAAAAGAATTATTTCCTTTACCTAAACAATCCAACTGTGCTAGAGTACGACCTGAGTTCAAGTGTGGAAAAACACAACTTGGAAATTTAATTTCTATCTATTTCACTAATTACATAATCATTTCCATTTATACTATAATCAATAATTTTACTGAACTTAACATTACACAGTTACTTTTTATTCATAAACCCTAAACACTAACATGCCTGTAATAGATAAACTAAGAATTATTTAACTGAAGACAGTAAAAATAAAATAGAACCTATTGAGGACAAGACGACAACAGCTTAAGGTGGTTGTTCCTCCCAACCAAACTCCTGGAGAGCACTCAAACAACGCTTCCTCTGGACCCCCGAGCTTGTTCCTGGTCTTCTTGGCTGAGAACTGGGTGGAGAATGCAACTATAAGACCTCTGTCACCTGACTGGTCCAATTACCTCAGTGATAAAAATATTCTCTCAGCAGTATGATCTTCAGCTTAGAAGCTGCAACTAGATCAATTTCAGCAGTTATCCCCTCAAACACACTCTAGACTCCCCTCCATTGAATTTCTCTGGAGTAAAATTCATTCACCATGAATGATCACTTCTCTAGAATGAGCAGCCTCAGTTCTCTTCAATGGGAAATTTTATAGAGATGCCTAGGTCTTCTGGGTTAGTTTTCATTAAATGAGCCACCTGCTCTGATTCCACTTTCTTGGGG
>LPNX010395521.1:254593-266143 GCA_001517045.1 Pseudotsuga menziesii
GACCAGTTAACACTCTTTTAACAGCTTCCCTAAGCTGTTGTCTCCCCATTTATTTATTTATAAATAAAATATTCTAAGTTTACATTAAATATTCTTGGCCCCATTGGGTCATCAATTACAACTTAGCATAAAATTTAACATAATGTTCCTCAAATATTATAAAATTGTTTTTTCAAATTAGGGCATGTGACAATGTCTAAGTTGTAAGAATGACATTCATAGTGGAGTTTTAGGACTTCTATGTGAACATAATTATTAAGGGAAAGAACATAAATGTATAATTTGTAAAACATAAATTTTGGTACAAATGGAATGCGTTAACAAGGACATTTAAATTTGATTTATAGAAGTGAGTACTCTATGGATTCGACGTTTTGTGTCAGAACTCGACCACTATTGACACTTTTCGATAAAAACTGTGTTTTTGACCATCCTCCAACTACCAGTCGGAAAGGTTCTGATCATCCACCGGAAGGAGGCTCTGCATGTACCAAAGTGAAAAATACAGGACTCAAGTGAAATAGCCCTTCGCATGCATTCAATGCATGGCACCCCATTCACGTTCGACGCCACCCATCCCAACCCATTTCACTCTAAATTCCTTTGAACTCACCTCGAATTCTGTTCAAATAAATCTTTTCTTCTATGTTCAAATGGGTACTGCTCCCCTCAAGTTTATGTGAACCTTCAAACAAAGGATTAACCAACAGTGTGAAAGGCCTGATCGTGGGTTGAGTTGACAGGTGTCAGTTTGCATGTGCTCTGCGATCTATTCCATTGCTCTGTCATTATGTATGTGCTCTGTCTTGATTCATCTTTACATATGAAAACACTTCATACATTAAATAAAACTCACATACGCTGCAGAAAACATAGTACCCAACAGAAATAACACTCTGCTACAAAATTTCTCTTATCCACGATTTCATTATCTGATTCTTCATTTTCATATTTGTTCCATTCATTCAGTAACCATATCTGCAAACTAAAACAGATACTCTTCTTTCCTATGCATTCAACTTCATTTCCAAGATATATCTCAATCCCCAAATAATTGAATCCGATAACGATACCTTCACCTCCAGTCTTCAAAACTTAATTATTCAATCCCTCTTACCAGTCATTCTACAATGATTCCAATGAACATAGTTTTTGTTTCTATTTTTCCATCTACCACTTCATCACAAATTTATAGAAGAAATGATGATATTTATATGGCTACTCGTTATGCACTTTGATTTTCCTCAAATGGAACTCGTTCCTCAAAGGTAACGAAATCTCTTGACAACACCTCACAAATAAATATTTAGAACAAACATTACATCAACGGACAAATTACCAATACTCACCCTTAATTTATCCTAACTGCGTCCTCCAATCACTGACGTAAGTTCTCTATAACGATCTTTATAAACATAGATTTGATTTTTTTACATATAGATGGTTGTTTCTCAACTGTGTTATATTTCCTTGGCAGTTTCAACAACGCTTCTTCTCAATTTCGATGTATTCCGATTTGTTCAACATTCAAGAAACAACTCTCATTCAATAGTGAAATTAATGTTTATTCAAAACTATCTCAAATTATCTTTGGATCTCCTCAGTTCCATTCTCAACCCGTAATGTTGAAATTGTAATTTACTAGTAGCTTACTTAGTCTCTGTGGCATCTAGTAAATTAATTCATAGTAGAATCTTGAGATCACCTTATTTTCGGAGTTTGACACAAAAAATTCATCTATGCATTGAGAAAAATAACACACTAAAAATCCTTCATTGCCTCATAATTTTGAATAACAAGAGCAATACATTATTCTCTCTCAAATTGAATTTTGATAAAGACAAACAATTCCACAAAAAGCAAACACCCTTCGATTGTCTTAAATTTTCTTATTAGCTATTGTTTCATAGTTCTCTCATCAATTGGAAGTTCTAACCTATTTGAATGAACATATCACACTTTTACTCAAGTTTGAAACACATCATTCAAACTTATGTATAAAAGTAATAAGAAGTCAACTCATAATCGGAAAAGTTTGTAGGCCAAAGCAGAATAATAATAGCACAATTGAAATACTGTAACACATATAAATGACATCTACTGCAAGGGAAAATTGAATCAGAAATGCAATGTTTTTAGAATGTTCACAAGTTCATAGTTTTCCAGTCTCCAGTCTCCAGACAGGGATTAGACCTAACAGGGTGGAAATAATATAAACAAGTATACAACTAGTGAACTTCATCTTATAGTTAAGGAATAACATATCTTTAGATATATACATTCTATAATAGTATGAATATTTATTGTTGAATCCGATATTGTGTTGGAGGTAGGCATGGGAGATTGAGAGGCAGGTGACAAAAACTTTTCCAGAGTCTTCTTTTCTTTCTTTAATAGAGTGTAAATTCACACCTACTTTCTTGTGCAAAGGAGGTAGCATTTCACACCTGCTTTCTTGAGTAATGGAAGTAGAAGATCACACCTTCATTTCATACAAGTAAGGGTGGCCAATAGTTTAATATATATGAATTCTACATTTAGTACTAATAAATATGGGGTAAGTTATATGTATATTATTGATTCAGTATACCTTCCTAATTTGTATCCTCTCAATATTATTGATGACTACTTATTTTTTTACTTTGTGTGTTCTTTGAATATAACAGTGCCAACTATATACACTGGTTCCATTTGATGAACAACAAAGTGGAGTGTTAGTTGCATGGGTGGCAACAACATGAAACACATCATAAGATATTGCACTGTGGTTAGAGAAGCTCATACACATGTGTCACCAAATCCATATTAATTGGAAAGTTAATGCTTTCGTGATTGATGATGCATTGGATGAAATCAATGCATTGAGGTCACTTCACTTTTTTTAGGTTTTATGAAATTTATGTTTATTATAAGAATGTCACACTAAAGTGAACTAATTATGGTAGGAGGATCACATGGTGTGCTGTGATATTGTGTATTTGGCATGTTTGGAGGGCATGGTTAAAAATGTGAATAGGCTAGCCACAAATACAAAAACAACAAATGAGATGTTTAATGAGCTAGGTTGCATCATGAAAGACACTCTCTATGTTGAAGTGGATGATGCAATTGATACCTTTTTCAATAAATTTGCAGATGAGCATAAGTTCTTAGACTATTTCCACAAGAACGTGAAAAGAACTAGGTTGTTGATGATAAGATCCGTAAGGGAACAAACTCTTCGTAGTGTTTTTTGTTTTGTTGTTTCATAAATATTATATACTAGGAATAATATGGTTCTTTGCATCTAGGATGTGGGATAAAGGTTCCTAAGACTTTCCTCATGCAAATCAAGAATCCAATAATGCGGTTGATTCATACCATTGCTACTTGAAGACAAAATTTCTATCTGATCGAAGGAAGAAATGTGCTCATAGAATGGATTGGTTGTTTTATGTGCTCCTAATAAGTGTTGAAACCTGTTATCATTTCAAGGAGATTTTGAAAAAAGGAGGATATCTAAACAACTACAAGAAAGAAAATAGTTTGAATAATCAGTGGAAAGAGTAGGTAGAATTCTAGATAGTGATTGTTACCCTCATGAGAGCAAAACCAATGCTTACTGGGTGAGACTTCAAATAGATTGTGACAAGATATACCTTGTCACATGGTATTGCATGAATTTTATAGTGTGTGAATGTCCATGGTCTACTCGAGGAAACATTTACAAGCATGCTATAAAGTTCAACTAGTTATATTTCCACTCAAGAAATTTAGAGTAATTTCCTAGTCAAGATGTAGTGGTTAAGACATTCAATGGAACTCCCAAAATAAGTATAGAGCCCAGAACTGTGATAAAAATGCCTGCATGGCTCTTATTCCCACTAACATTGTTAATGCACATGTCAAGGAAATTCATATGGATAGAGAGGAGGTGTTTAGAAAACTACAATTTCTTCTAAACAACCCCCATACTACTTAATTGTGCAAGATGAAACAATTGAATGGTTTGCTTGATAAGTTTTTGGATGATGATTTTGACTTCACACTTGGTTTGGGTTCTCATGATTCATCTTTAAAGAGGAAGAAGATTTTACTTATTCCTGCAAAAATGAAAATAAGAAATAAACAAAATACTGGTTTGGAAATTGATTTGAACGTCCATGCATCTGAATATGAACCATTTCAGTTTTGATACCTCAACAAGCAGGGATGTCCTCGATCAAATAATGCATTCTCTATGGATCCAGGTTAGTTTCATAGCTTGATTAGAGTAATGGTTTTGGATTAGTGTAATTAATTGTGGTTGTGTTGTAGCTGCAAATTTTTCCCAAATTTTTAAATTTTAGACCCTCCTTTTAATTTCATTTTGCCTAGGACTGTTTGGATTACTGAACTCTATTTTTGTTTTTTCCTCTGCTACAAGTTTGGATCTTTTGAGGATGGATTGAGGTTAAGTGTTTAGAATTTTCGGAAGTTGAATGACTATCTTTTGTCTGCTAATGATTTTGGTTTGAACTTGAGGTTTTGGATAATTTCCTTTTCGTTGTCGAAAGTTTATTGAACAATGAATCGAGGCCAGAGTCTTCTACGCAGCTTCCGTTGTGGAAGCTAAATTATGAATGTCCCGATGGACAATCATGTTTTTCGCTGATGTTTTATCTCCTTTGTTTATTTCTTCAAAACTTTGACTATTGGTTTTTTTCTGTTTGATCACTATTGGAGCTTTAGTCCTGTGCATTGCCACCGTTTCGGATGGTAGATTGCAAGCACCCTGAAGAAATCCCACATATTTGCTGATTCCGCGGGTTTTTTGTTTTAAATGATTTGTTTTCTTTTCCCCATTCAGAACTGTTTTTTACTGTTGATCGGAGGACTAGCCCTTTGCTTTGCTGATGCTTTATTTTTAGTTGTTCCAATTGCCGATGGTTTCGTGATTTGTGGGGTCCGTAGTCAATTTGGCATCCGTCGTTACAGCGATCTTTTGCTCTATCTTTATGATTTTTAGTTGATTTATCTGTCGATGCATTGCTAGATAATTCCTCGTTCTTCTGATCACTGATGTTTTCTGGTCTGTGGAACCCTTAGTCCATGTGACTTCCACCATTACGGCTCCTCATTGAACTAGTTGTCCGATGCTGCAGTTTTTAGTGTTTATTTCACCGATGTTTTATTTTTCCGTAGAACCCTTAGGCTGTTTGGCTCCCACCGTATCGACGACTTATTGATTTGATCATCTGATGCTATAATGCTTCCACCTGTGGGTGAGGAGTTTTGTCAGTTCGATGCTTAGTTTTTCCCGCCTGTAAGGGTGTCCCGCCGTTTTTATGAGCTTTTATCATATTTCATGGGCGATGGAAGTTTTTTGTTCAAGTTAAGGTTTTCACGATGAAAATGTAGTACCGGGTTTCATTTTTATGCTTATTTTTATTGATAGTATGGTTTACATTTTATTGAAAGTTAGATGAACTTGGATGCAATCCGAATTAATGATGAGTTTTTTGTTTTAATTGCAGACAGGCCTAGAGAATTTTTCAAACCCAGTTTGATGATTGCTGCTTCAAAGAAGACATATATAAAAGACAAAGTAGAATCAATAGCAACAAAGGCCCACGCTTGGAAAGGGTTCATCAGTTACCGAGCCAGTCTCTTTTATGAAGTACTCATAAGTCTTCATCTGAAATGTAACGCATTGTATGAATCATGAGCACTCACAAAAGGACAAAATCGTGAGATTAAACGGTCATTAAAGGAAATTTCAACTCAAAATGGGCCTCCTAAAATGAATTAATAAAATAATAGTTAAAATAATAGAATAATATTTATTAATTTTGGAGGAAGAAAAGAAAAAAAACTACTTTTTTGTTTGTATTTTTGACATATCTCCCTGTGTTTTTACTCAAATTTCGATCGGGAGAGCTCGTTGGATGCGGAATTAAATTCCGCATCCAACGAGTACCCACTTAGCATACTTTTGACGGAGCCCGCTACCCCAAAAACAAGAAATACCTGAAAAAATGGAATGATGACATCATCATTCCATGTTTTCAGGTATTTCTTGTTTTTGGGATGGCGGGGTTCGTGAAAAGTATGCTGAGTGGGTACTCGTTGGATGCGAAATTTAATTTTGCATCCAACGAGCTCTCCCGATCAAAATATGAGTAAAAACACAGGGATATATGTAAAAAATACAAACAAAAAAATTAATTTTTTTTATGATACCTATCACCAAATTTATATTAAAAAAGTGTGTTTGAGACCTATACGGTATTTCAAATTTAAAGAAATTCCATTGGCTAACACATGATGACATGGAATTTGAATAAAAGTTAAAAGGCCCATTTTGAGTTGAAATTTCCTCTAATGTGGGGGAGTCCAAAGGTCACCTGGGGGGGTGGAAACCCAAAGGTTTTGTTGTTTTGTATAAGTATAGGAAAGTTAGATGTAGCCAGGGACTTTTTCCCAGATAGATTTGTGAGAATATAATGTAAGAAGAACTATTTCCTTTTGCATAAAAAAATTACAAGTTTCATGTTGGAGAAAGCTTTGTGGAAGGTTTCAAATGCTGTGCAATGGATTTGTTGAATGTGAACTATTTCATTTTCAGTTGTTATCCACTAACTATGAGATCGTTCTAACTCTTTGAATCTATGTTCTTGTTATGAATGCGCTCTAGTTTATTCTATGAAATTTCCACTATGATTAATGAATGTTGTTCATAAACAATTAGCTATCTGGTTGTTCATATATCTATAAATGATCATGTGTTTTGAAATAAGTAATAGCTATCTATGATTTTTATTAATGCATGCACAAAATACATTGCTCATTGATGAATAATAATCTTGCTCCCTAGGGATAGGTTAGATCGTTGGTTTTAGTTTTCTTACTGTGTGTGATTTAGATGGGAGAGAGTTAAGATGAGAGGTAAGAACCTATGCATCACATTGTGACCACTCCTCATATTCTCTATCAATTTGCATTTTTAGATAGGCACTTGCATCTCATACTTAAATACAAAAAACTAAAAACATACATGGTGGACCGGGCCATAACCGATAAAATCCTTTATTTTTTTTACTTGACCTACAGTAGTCAGACCGTAAACCGAACGAATTCCCTATACCAAATAGTAACAGGCTAGTTGGGAATGTTTACTGGGGAGAATCCCTAATTGTTGTTACCTGCGATTTTCTAGGTGTCAACATTTTTTGGTGCTAGAAGGAGGGCAGCCAGTGCATGGCTGGCCAAAGAAACTTATTTCCTCAAGATTATTCCACCGGTGATAGTTCTGAAAGCAGTCTATTTCCCAATCCAATTCCTGAAGAGAAGGGCAAAGAGCATCTGTATTCTGTTGATTTCGAAATAGTTAATGATCTGAGAAGACATACTAGGACATATGTGAAGAAGATTGGAGTATTATCGATTATTCCTATCTTTCCCATAAGAGAATATAAGAAGAAAGAGCGTCCTATATTGGAAGACGTAGTGTTGGTTGGAGATTTTGAAGAAATGGTAGAAATATCCATACAGGAAGTTGTTCAGCCTTTGAATCAAGTGGGCCTAGATACACCTTACTATTCACCTGTTCATACCCCTATTCACTCACCACCTCATTCTCCACCCAAACTCATGGAAAACGTGAATGCAAATCATCCACCCTGTTGAAATATTGTAACTTCGAAGAATATTCTATATGTATCTTTTGTGGTCCCCGATGGTCCTACCGGGAGAACCACTTGTATTATTTTGTACCCTGATGCTTATAATCGGAAGAACTAATAAGAGTCGTGAGGTTGTCCCCTCTAATTGTAAAGGTGGGTCATTAGCACCCCAGTGTGGTTACTTGAGCCTACATGTGTAACTCGATCCTACATGATTAACTCGAGCCTACATGTCGGATGAGTTAATTGAAGTGAACGGATGAATATAAATAGAGGTGTATCTCTCCTTATTTGAGCACACACTATCACTTGTGTAGCGCATTAGTGGAGAAGAGAAGTAGTTGGAGAAGGAGGAGGATCAAGCTTTGATGTCCTTGCTGGTTTTATCTTTTATCTTTTAAATTTTTGGGGCATCTATATTGAGGAATCTTTTGCTGGGTTTTTCCCTTTAGGTTTTTCCTAGGATAAATCCTTGTGTTCCTTTTGTATGGTTGTTCTTGTCTATCTTTCAGTGATCCTATTTATATGCTTTTGTTATGAATATGAAATGAAATACTGATGTCTTAGCTAAGCATATGAAAATTTAACATGGTATCAGAGCCACCCTGAAAGAATACATTGTACAGATATAGAAGCTAGGGCTTCTTATTTTTTATGTCCCTATCCACAATCGATCAACAAAAGAAGGCTATACTGACTCTCCATTGAAGGGCGCATCTTTCTGTCAAAGAGGAATTCGATTCCGAGCATTTTCAGTTTTGGTGCGTAGGGATTTCTACAATAGAGAAATTTTTGAGTGAGCCCAGCATAGGATTGTTCTCCTCATCAAAATCGAAGTTTAGAGACCTGGATCAAGAAATTTGGTTGGGTGAAACTCCAGAAAATCAAACCCTAGTTTGACCCCGATTTGGAAAAACTCTAAATACTAAAACTTCTACGTTTTGGTACATTTGCTATATCCTGAGATTGGTGAAGGATCACAAGTTTAAAATTGTATAGGCCGACGATAAAATCCTTATTTACACTGTATCCAAAATTCAACCTCATATCCGCTATATTCTGGGAGATATGGTCCCTCCAAGTTAGGGTTCTAGCCTATTCCAAAATTCATCCCTAAACAGGACACCTAGGGATAATTGATGTAGCGTGGACTACAAAGGTCCAAATTGAATTCCTGAAGATCTTCCAGAAAAATCATGGGCTTTAATTACTGTGGTATGAATTTCAGAACCTGAAGATGAACCAGTGACACGTGGCATTTCACACAACTTCACTATTATGAACAGTCCTGTAACAGGTCACCTTGGGAAAATGATCATAAATACCAATTGGTGAAACCAATTCTGATGAAAACTATGGTGTTGGATCAGGGAAATTCAAGGTTAACTTAGTGAGAAATTTCAAACACATAGGAGCAGTAATTTCGTAGATATCATAGAAACAGTAACAGAAATTTCTGTAGAAGAAATTGGAAAACTAGGGTTTCCTGTTTTGGGAGCTTCCCTCCACTGTTTTCAGAAAAGGAGTATATTGGACAGCTCCATTTGAAGAGATCTATCTTTATATCCAATCATATTTGAAATATTCCAAGTTTTGAAAATTATGGTTTCTCTGACAAACCCTAGATCAACCAGCTCCGGAAGCAGGACGGACACCTCAAATCGGTAAGATCTAATCTTTTGCTATTTGCATTTGAGGTTCTCATTTCAAAGTGATCTATCACATAAGCTTGATGATAAGCTTGGTGAATTAAAAAAATTCCAAGCATGGAAGTATTTGATCTCTCTAAAGAAAATGAATTGGACACCTACATGAGTAGAGAGGTTCCAGTTCTAGAAGGAGATGAGCCTCAAAGCCTTACACAAGAAGAACTTGATGAAGGCCAAGAAGATCATTGTTGATTCAATCACGAATCAACTTGTACAACAAGTGTCTTTCCTAAAGAAATCGAAGATGTTTGATTCCTTGATCAATCTATTTGAAGATAAGAACATAATTCAGAAGATGGATTTGAGAAAACAGTTGAAGAATGTGAAGATCTAGAATGCATAACATCTTGAAGCGGTAGAAGAAGAAGCAGAGAATCCAGAAGTGGTGAAAGCCACCTTGAATGGCCTCCCATGATCATGGGATTCATTCATGTGAGGAATGTGTGCCAAAAGGAAGTGATTACTTTCAGTTGACTCTGGGAAGAAGAAGAAGCTCGTCTCATAAGAAGAGAAGAAGAAAGATGGGAGCAAATTGAAGATCAAGCTCTCACCATTCAAAAAAGATCCCTCAAGCGATGAGGAATATGAAGAACTCAATTCTTGACAAACCTCTTATCCATCTTATCATTTGGATAAGAAATGATGATTTCATGGATGAAGAAGATGATGAAGCAGATTGATCAAGAAGGAGTCTACCCACGAAACAAACAAAAGATAAGTATTCAATTGTCATTTAATGATATTGTTTTGTTATGCATTTGATTATATTCAATTGATGTGTTGTTTGCATGCATGTGATGGGTAAGTAGCTCATGGGTCTATACAAATATCCATTGTTACTTATCTAGAATGAAACCTATTTGCTGACATATTAAATTAGTGCACAATATCAATGATGTCATGGTAGAGATGGAAGGCATATAGAAAGTTTCTGTGAGATATGGATGAATGTTGTATTGGCTAAATAGTTGCATGATGCATAAGAATTTGTCATTATGCATATGTAGTTCTAACCATGCAACTGGTGCATTTGAATTGTAGGAAAGGTCCTGTACAACCTCCTAAAAGAAAAGAAGGATGAGACTTCTTCTGAAGAACAAGTGATGACAATTCAATAAACATGAATCTGAAGCTCCCAGGGTCAGAGACACCATGACAAAAGAAAGAGCTTCAGAGAGTGGTAGATCCACCTTGAAGGATGAACACCACCATGGGTATGAGAGATAACTCAATATGAAGAAAAGAGTGCTATGAAAGAATCTATGATCAAACAATAATAGTTGATTATGGGGAATGATGTATACGATATGATTTCGAGACATAAAGGGAAGTATGTAGTATCTTCCATATGGATCTGCAAGAACAAGTGTAAAAAGCAAGAATCGTGATTTGCCTTAGAAAGAATAGACTATGACATGACATACTCTATTGACCAGTATATATCAAGCATAGAATCACCTATACAGAATGAAGAAGGAAGATAATACTCCACTTCAGGGGGAGTCACTACAGAAGATATCTGAGTTCGACAAGGTATGACATGATGGACAAGTTCTTGATGGATCGAGACTTTACCAAGAGTAAAGTGGGTTCCAACCTTCAAAGTTGAATGCAGAAGACTAGGATATGTTGATGATCTGACAAGACAAACTCATGGAAGATGTTATGATGAAAGAATACTAGAATGATGTTTGGGATATAGTACTCAAACCAGAAAGCAAGAATGTGGTATCTTACAAATGGATTTGCAAGATAAAATATGTTGTTGATAGAATTAAGGAAAGACTTGTGGCTAGAAGTTTCTATAAGAAAGAGGGAATTAATTCTGAAGAGACACTTACTTCAGAAAGCAAGGTACACTTCCTTCAGAACTATGATGGTAGTTGCTTCCATGATAAAGTAAAGACAAGCCTTCCTTAATGGTATGATTGGGGAAGAGTTTTACATCGAATAGTCACAAGGATTTGAAGTTGAAGGCAGATGGACTCATATATGTAAGTTGAAGAAGGACCTCTATGGCATGAAGCAAGCTCCCAGAGCTTGGTATGGAAGGATAGACAATTTCCTGTCAATTATGGGCTTTACCAAGAGTAGAGCAAATCCTAACCTTTATCCCAAGGTTGTAGAAGATGAACCTGTCATCCTGTTATTATATGTGGATGACTTATTCTTGACAGGGAATGAGAAACAGATCATGG
>LPNX010395542.1:0-139722 GCA_001517045.1 Pseudotsuga menziesii
TTGTAAAAGATTGGATCGTCTATTAGTCTCGGCTGACTTCCTAGATTGCGATTTCCTCCTTAAACAATGGATAGGTTGTGGAGGTGTTTCTGACCATCAACCCGTTTTTTTGCAAATTTCCTCTCAGCACTTCAAGGCCCATAGTCCTTTTAAGTTTAATGCAGGCTGGCTGGATCACATTGATTTGGTTGATGCCTTAAAAAATTCTTGGGTTCGCTTTGATGATAGATCTGCCTTATCTCCTGAGGCTCAATTTTGTGCGAATCTAAAACGCATAAAAGAAATTTCTATCAAATGGTCTCTGAATAAAAAAGCTCAGAATATAAAAGACTTGGTTGATATTGAATTTGAGTTAAAAAGCTTTCATGATAGTCATTCTTCTGGTATTCTATCAGCAAATGATAAGGATCTATTGACTGAGATAGAATCTCGCAAGCAGGCTATTCTTCTTTTTAAGGAAAAGGAGGCTCGTTAGAAAAGTAGGGTTTTATGGCTGCGTTGTGGAGATGATAATACTCCTTTCTTTCATAAATTTGCTGCCCATAGGAAATGTCGTAACTCAATTTGGAAACTTTTTGATGATTCTGGAAATCTTGTGGAAGGTTTTGAGGCTATAGCAGAAGCTGGGATTCAGCACTTTGAAAGTCTATTTAAAGAAGAAGATGATCTTCATCTTCCAGAAATTGTTCTTAGTGTTGGTAATTTTCCTACTTCTGTTACTGAGGATGATAATGCTGAGCTTATGCAAGCTATTACCCTTCAATATATTAAGCATATCTTAAACATCAGCAAAAATGATAAGAGTCCTGGTCCGGACGGTATCCCTGTTGAGGTGTACAGATGCTTGTTTGATGTTTTGGGTGAAGATCTCTTCAGAGTAATTGAATTGTCCAAGATAAGTGGCAAGATCCCAGCTGTTTTTAATTCAACCTTTCTTTCCCTTATTCCTAAGGTTGACAGCCCTTCATCTTTTGAGGATTTTCGGCCTATATCTTTGTGTAATTTTGTTTATAAAATTATTGGCAAGATCATTTCGATTAGAATCAGAAAGGTATTGAGTAGGTATATCTCTGGAGAACAGTTTGGTTTTCTGCCGGGTAGGCAGATTCATGATGCGGTTGGTGTTATTCAGGAGGGTATGCATTCAATGCATGTTAAATCCATAAAAGCTGTCATGATCAAGATTGATCTATCTAAAGCTTATGACAGAGTCAGCTGGGTTTATCTTCGGGTAATTCTTGCAAAAATGGGTTTTGCTGGGAATTTTATTGCATGGATCATGAGCAGTCTTTCATCTGTTTCTTTCTCTTTGCTCATAAATGGTGTTGCAACCAACTTTTTCAAATCTGGTAGGGGGCTTAGACAGGGGTGTCCTCTAGCACCACTCTTGTTTCTTATTGTGGTTGAAGGCCTTGGGAGGGCTATTCTGCATGCTTCACACAATGGGTCTTATCACGGTTTAGACTTTGGTAATGATATTGTATTAACTCATGTTCTATTCGTGGACGACATTGTCATGGTCAATGATGGCACTGAACAATCTCTCTCTACTCTTTATGAGATTTTAATACTTTTCTGTAAAGCATCTGGGATGCAAATTAATAACAATAAATCATCTCTTTACTTCTCTTGTATGGAAGAGGCTGATGTTATTACTTTACAGAACATCTTTAGTTTCCCTGTTGCTCGTATTGAGTCTGGTATGAAGTATCTAGGGTTTAACCTTAAACCGTGCAGATATCTCCTTAGGGATTGGGACTGGCTGATTATCAAATTTGAACAAAGGATTCAGAATTGGAGCTTCCGTTGGTTGTCCAAAGGAGGAAAGCTGGTACTGATTAAAGCTGTTTTAGAAGCTACTCCAGTTTATTGGATGCATTTTTGGGTTCCTTTGGGTGTCATAGACAAAATCAGAAAGCTATGCTTCAACTTTCTTTGGGCTGGTAAACAGAAATCCTCTGGTTTGTCTTGGATATCTTGGAAGTCTATTGCATTGCCTAAATCTTTGGGTGGTTGGGGACTCAAGGTACCTGTCTTATTTGCCAAGTCTCTTGCTGCCAAAAAGGTTTGGGATATTATTCAAGGTTCGGGGTTATGGGTCAAGATAGCTTATCAGAAATATATCTACCCTCTTAATAAACTGGATTGGATTAGATCCTCTGTAAAAAAGAAAAAGAATATTTCAATCTNGCTACCAAAAAGGTTTGGGACATTATTCAAGGTTTGGGGTTATGGGTCAAGATAGCTTATCAGAAATATATCTACCCTCTTAATAAACTGGATTGGATTAGATCCTCTGTAAAAAAGAAAAAGAATATTTCAATCTGTTGGAAAGCTGTTCTTTGGGCCTTTGATCTTATTGGGAATTATCTGGTTTAGAAGGTTGGTTCTGGAAAAGCTGTTCGTATAGGATTAGATCCGTGGGTTGGATGTAAATGGAGACATGCTCTGCCCACTCCTATGAGAGATAGGTTAAATNGTTCTGGAAAAGCTGTTCGTATAGGAGTAGATCCGTGGGTTGGATGTAAATGGAGACATGCTCTGCCCACTCCTATGAGAGATAGGTTAAATTTGGCTGGTTACCATTTTCTTTCTGATATTGGAATTATTGGTATGTCTGTTTTAATGCCACAAGAATAGTTATCTACAGATACTTTGGGGTTTAATGATCCATTTGAGATAGCTGTTTGGAATGGATACATTGCCAGCCTAAAATCTAGCCATGTTAGACTCTCTATTGAAGATGACNGGTTATCTGTAGATACTTTAGGGTTTAATGATCCATTTGAGATAGCTGTTTGGAATGGATACATTGCCAGCCTAAAATCTAGCCATGTTAGACTCTCTATTGAAGATGACTGTCTCATCTGGCATTTATCAAAATCTGGCAAATATTCTCCAAAAGCAAGATATGCTGAACTTATTTACAGAGAAGTAGACATGATCTGGTGGTGGAAGATCTTATGGAAGATGAAGTGCCCACTAAAATCGAAAATTTTTAGTTGGTTTCTTTTCACAGGTAAAGCATTGACCTGGGATGTTCTCTGCTTGAGAGGTAGAGAGGGCCCTGGTAGATGTTATCTATGCAAACAGAGTTGTGAATCTAATTTCCATATTGCTGTAGAATGCCCTTTTACGCAATCTGTTTGGTCTATCATTGAGGATCATTTTTCCCTTAATAATCTATGGAATGGAGACTCCCTATCTGAATGTTTTAAAAACTGGTGCCTGTTATCTGATGTAAATTTCATCAAATCTTTACCCATCATTGTCCTTTGGTTTATTTGGAAAGCAAGAAATAGATCTTGCTTTGAGGATTGTGACTCCTCTCCTGCACAGGTTTCAAGTTATAGTTTAGGCATGCTGAAGAACATACCTCAGTCTCTACCTGTGGTCTCTTTTAGATCAATTGTTGTAGAGGAAATTGATCATTCATATGCTTGGGGCTATTTTGATGGATCTGCTGCTGGGGATCCAATGATTTGTGGGGATGGAGGTATTCTGTACTTTTCTGATAGGCACTATATATCTTTCAAGGCAGGTTTAGGTTTGGGCACAAATAATTATGCAGAATTGTGTGCACTTAAGCTTCTCCTTAGGCTGGCTAGGATGCATAATTTGGATAAATTACAAATTTTTGGAGACTCCCAGCTTGTTATTAATTGGGTATCTGGTAAGTATAGCTTACAAAATCTTGAACTATCCTTGATTCTTCAAGATGTTCACTTTTTATCGGACAGTTTTGATTTTGTGTCTTACAAACACATTTATAGGGAAAGGAACTCCAAAGCAGATTTGTTGGCTAAAACAGGGGGCAGTATTCATGAAGGTTTTTGGAGTACTTATGAACAGAGAGAGGCAGATTCCACAGAAATTTACCAGGTATTCTAAAGGTGCTGTAGCGTGATATCTGTCATAGGACAGATTGCTGGTTCTTGAAGATTTTTCAGATATGATGCCATGGCTGATATTGATTTGCATTTTCATACATTTGGTGATCTCAATCAACAATATTTAGAGCTTGACCTGCGGGCTGGTAGGCCTCTTATATATGGTTCTGAAAGGTTTTCTGGAATATTATTTTTCATATTTGGATGGTGTGGAATAGACCTTTTTTTAGCAGCTGTTTATTTTTATCAGCATATGATTTTTTATGAGACTTCATCAGCATGCTAGTTCTGCTCTGATATTTTTGCTTTTGATCACTTCCTTATTGATATGACCTGATTTATCAGGAGTGATGATATAAGTCTGCTAAGATCAGACTTAGTTTTTTCTTACTTCTCTTTCTGCTGGAAAGTTACTATTGGTGAACATTATGATCTGATGATGTAATGTATGTAATGTTCTTTGGATTGTGGATTTGTGCTCTTTATGAGGCAAATTTTGTTATGACAACTTCTTAGTTGTAATTTTGTAAAATGGACTATGAGGGCCATCTACTAAATGTGAATAAAGTATTTACGATTTTTTTCCTTGGAAAAAAAAAAGCTGCAAATGAAGTTAATATATCAATTTAAGATAAAGAAGTTAATATATCAATTTAAATAAACAAAAAATCAAGAGTCTTCGTATTGAATTTAATAAAGAAGTTAATATATCAATTTATTTTGACACATTGATTTTTTATTTTAAGATAAAGAAGTTAATATATCAATTTAAATAAAAAAAATCAAGAGTCTTCGTATTGAATTTTTTGTTTTAAGATAAGAAGTTAATATATCCAATTAAAACAAAAATTCCAGATTCTTTGTATTTATATATTTTAATGGGCAATACAAGTTCAACTATGAAAAAGCCTAGCTGTGAATCACTTAGTTGTGCAAAGTAAATGCGTTTTTATGTTTTTTTTTTTTCAAAGTTTGTGAGGTGGTTCGCCATTTGTTAGAGGGCTAATCCACCTATCATATCAGCATGAGAATAAAGATTACAATCATTCATAACTCATACATTACATAGTGGCTCAACAAGGGCATATATGTCACTTATAAGAATTGAACATGGGTGGGGAGGGTAACATTCATTCCTCCCAACCACCCAAGCTACAGCCAATGCACAATTTTATGGTTATTAGACCCTGTTGAAGGCCATGATTCATTGTATTCGATTCTCATTGACCTTCTATTAGTTGGGTTTTGATTTCCGAATTTTTCCATTTCAACAAATGTTTCATCTAATAGTTTTTATATTTCCTATTAAATAATCAACTTAATATTATTTGTTTCACCGAAGGACTTTGGGATCTTATTGTCGAACAAAGGTCATGGTTTCTTAGGATGGCCACATAGTTTCTTTGGATGTAGGATCATTTAATCCACCCATTTCTACATATGCAAATTTGTATAATAATATTTTAATTATTTATATAATAATTTAATAGTTTTTCAGCACGATGGCAATGGAGTTCTCGGGAGTGACGGGATGGAGCTTTTGGGATTGATATTAGAGTCCATATTTTAATGTCTTTTTGATCTATTAGACTTGGAAATAAATATCTTGTTCTAAAAGCATTCATATATATATGAATATATAATTAACACGGAAAATGAGCGAAGTTTACTACATTGATATATTAGTTCACCACCATCGTTTCCTTACCACCACTACCGATAGATCTTCTAGCTACTTTCTATCTATACAAATTGGTGCCATATTTTCTCCTCGTAGCTTGTCTTCAGGCTTCCTCCTCCTAACTTGTCTTCAACAATCTTCAAGCTTCTTTCTCCTACTTCTGAAGTCTTCAAATCCTCCCAACTCGTCTTCATGAATATTTAGGCTGTTTCTCCTGCTTCTAAAGTATCCATAAGTTTGAAGGAGCTTTGTGTCAGGTACTTTGTAGTCTAGGCAATATCTCACAACCAATATAAACACATATACATAGTAAGCATATTGTTGTTTGAATCTATTTGTATGCACAAAGAGCTTTGTTTGTCAATAATTTCAATTAAACAACATAGAGCTTTGTTTGTCATTCCAATCCATATCGAGCCCCTTATTCTTCTTTGTTTCCATGAGAGACACCATAGTATTTCATAGACTCCATAATATTTGGTAAATTCATTTCAAATTTTTTAATTTATATATGTCTATCTCAAATCTTATGCACGACCTTCCTTTCACTCGACCATGTTCAATTATCATCTTCATAAGATCATCTAAATGAAGATATAACTCTAAAGTCTAAACACCATCATGGTTAAATTTGAAAACTTAACAAATAAATGCCATTTTAAAAAAACTTTTCATATAATTAAAAGTGTCAAGGAGAAAGTAATGGATTCTTACCAAGAATAAGGAGAGCAACTAGAAAGGCACAAACCATGGAAAGCACTAGATCACCAATTATCCCTAGTTAAGCTTCACACAATATCATCTTCAATAGCTTTTGTTTTAGATACTCTCCCATTAAACCGAAATTTTACAACAATTGAAAGGCATTCAAGGTTTCCAGTGTAAGAAAGTAATGGCTTCTTACTAAACCTATGAGATCATAGAAACAAATTTAGTTTCAAAATTAGAGATTCCATTGCAGACACATCACATTTTTAAAGATAATTGAAACATGCTACAACATAAATGAAAAAAATTGTACCTTATGGGCCTTTCAAGAAAAGTTGTTATAACTTAAGGCTTTTGGTATCATTCTCTAACTTTGTTCCAAATCCAATGGCCTCCATCCATATCACCCCCTTCACAAATTATGCATCAAAAATTGGTTTAGGAGTGTCGTCTGTCGCGACAAACCAACCTACGATACCTCATTGAAATCGAGCTTTGCAAAACCTTAGAACCACAACTTTGTGGACACACCAATGTCATTTACCCCCTTTTTTAGATTTTATTTTTCTTGATAGAATGGATATTTGTGATGTGACTATGAAACTATGGATTGCATGTGGCCATGTGCATTCTTTGTTAATTTTTGGTGATTTTTTATGCGTGAGTTTAACCATCACCATCGATTCTAGAAGCAATACGAGGAATTTCAAACCTCAAGACTCCGGGTACATGTTATAAGAACTCCATATTCTAACCTTAAGGAGTCAATGTTTCATGTCGTTGCTCGCCTAGTACAAGATTAAACCAATCTGATAGCTATGTTTTGTTATCGGTCTATTCATGACCTTATTTGTGAACACCCCAAAATGACTATATGGAAATGCAAAAGAAAAGAGAGTTGTGGAATGTACTCTATGACTATACTGCACTAACAAGAGGTCATAATACGACACAATTACCTAGTAGTTTTCCAAACCTGACACTCAATTATTGTAATCCATGGACCTGTGTCTAATGGAAGTAAATAGGTGAGTTAGATCATGTTTGTCTTGTAGTGAATATAAAGCATCTTAAACATTTGGAAGAAGTACAAAACCAAAACTGGAAAAGCTATAGGCTAGTCCACATCTAGGTCTCTATCTCATCCTAAAGCTGCTCTAACATGTTGTTAAATAGGGGCTCATAGTGGAAAGTGGTTAACATCCTGTAGCGGATAGTCAAACAGCTAGAGTGAAAGGTAGGAACGATTCAATATTGCGTAGGAGGAGTCATGTTACTTGCTTTGGCATTCCCAACCTCGTAGTCATAGAGCTCATGGTTATATTAGAGGAAATTACAACATCTCAATTGATGTCCTCATTGAGATGGGTAATAAGAAATGATTGTATACCCACATGGTCTCCATGCAATGACTTTTGTGACTAATGAATAGTTCAAGAAGGTAACAACCGACAACCTTATTTCTTTTTTTTTAATAGTATTGTGTGGCCCAATACAATAATATATTAGCTAGCTTCATTTCTATAGTTGCAAGTGTTGAAGTTGTGGAATAATCATTTTAGTAGAAGCATTTCAATTATACGTCAACTTTATCTAAATTTTCATATCTCGATTTGAGTGATGAAGTTGCAAAATAATAATTTTAGTGGAAGCATTTCAAATATACCATCACCTTTCTCAAATTTGTCATATCTCTATTGGAGTGGCATTCTGCCATTAGGGCCCATACCCTTACAAATTTTCAAGCTTCCAAAGTTGCAAAATTTGTCATGTTTACGTAGCAACAATCTAACAAGGGTTATCCCAAAGAATGTTCAAGACAGACAATCCTTGTTATAGCTCTAGTTGGGTGGAAGCTAAAACAAGATTTCTAGGTGCAAGTTGATCCTTAACAATATTATTTCTGTGTGGAACACAATTCAATGGGTCAATAAACAACCCCAAAAATACTATTTCTTCATGGGACATAATTCAATGGGTCAAATAAATAACCCAACAAGTATTATTTCTCCGTGGGACACAATTCAATGGGTGAAATAAACAACCTAAAAAAATCTTCTTAAAAATTTATTTTAAAGAGGCCTATCACATTTGAGTTGGACTTTATTCTAGATAGCAAAAAACAATCAAATATTTTCTAAAAAACATATTGTTCTAGAACTTATTATTATAAACAACATAAAAGAATGTTACCCCAATTTGTAGAGTTAGGATTGAAGAAATCAACAAGGATGGTGTATCTCAACCAGATGGAACCAAGTGTGTGGGGGGCATTTATCATACTAACATTCTCTCAAAATATCCTTGGGCTTTGAATAAGGAACAAATAATTACGCATAATTATATGCTTTGAAAATTCCGCTTCTATTTACCTTCGAAAGAGAGTGCAAGAATATATAGGTGCAAAAATATTTTGTTATTTTTAAAAGGCATTGATTATTAGTAATAATATTATTATTAAAATCAACTATAAAATAAGTTAAGAGATTGTTTTTTTTTTGACCAAAACTGTTGGATAGATTAATAGTGGTCTAGAAAATCAGCTTTCGGAGGCTGTGTTACACTGGGAGATTCCCTGAGCAAAACAGAGTGCTCTGTCATGAGAAGCAGAGTCCATTGATGATCAAAGTTAATACAAATTGGAATCCAACTGTTACAAAGGCTTACCCACACTGTTACAAAAAAGCTTAACGGCCGATAGTGCATAGGAACAGAGGAAATATGACAATAGTAAAAAGATTTACGGTAGCTAATCATAGAGGAGGTAGCAAGCACATTTGCAGTGGAGTGAACTTCAAAGATGATTTTTTGGTTATTTGATGTCCATCTTGGTGAGGATCTTCTTAATGGCGAGCTCCAGTGCTGCAATTCTTCGTCTGAAGTCTCCAAACATGTTCGCAGCATCTTTGATTTGGGTGAAAACGTCTTCTTTGAAATCAGCATGTCCCTTTGAAGCGGATTCAAATTCTTCTCGGAGCTTACACAAATCTTTGTTGAAGGATTCCAGACTTTCCCCATCCGAACCAGAGGAGGGCGTAGGCAATCTGCCCATTTATTTAAGATGAGTCTGGAGCTTTCCCATTGATTGGTCCAGACTGCCCAGACGTTCTTCCAAAGTAGGCTTCTTCGAAGAGGAAGATCCCAGGGAGGCCATAATTCAGTGAGGGCAACAGCAGAAGCGCCACCGAGAGGATAAGGGCAGTTTACAGTGTGAGAATAGCTGATAGCTTGGCTTAAAATAGATCCTGAATGGGCGAGAGGGTCACGGATTTCACTTGAACAGCGAACAGGCCTTACTATTGTCCAAAGGATCACGAGAAGGAATCTGAAAACATGATCACAGGTACAGTATTTGCAGAGATCACCTAGGACGCGGTCAGACTTGGTAGAGTCACGGGATGTTGCAGGAAGATTCATTACCATTGATTGAGATGATGCTCTTGCTCAAGAGCGAGGCATAATTTGCTTCTAGATTAGCTTGCTTGTTAAGATGGCGAAGCACATGATAGAAGCTTATGGTTTGAAACTTGCCAGCTAAAGTTTGAATTTTCTGGGCGATCCTGTTCATGTGGAGGCTGGGGGGACGAGACTTCGATCGCATGGCCTGAATCACCAATTTGGAGTCCCCAAAGACTGAGATATTTCGAATGTTTAGACTTATTGCTTGCCGGAGTCCCTGCCACAGAGCATGAAATTCAACAAAAGTATTAGTTTCCACTCCTAGCCCCCAAGCAAAGGTGGAATGAATGGAACCTGAGGGCATGAGGATCTCTCCTCCCCCACCCGAAGGACCTGGATTTCCCTTAGAGGCACCATAAAAAAACAGACAGTGAACCTGCAGTGAGAGTCTCCAATTTAGAAAGTCTGCTTCTTCCATTCGTATTTCCCAATCAGCAAGAGTTGGAGGTCTGATAATGGAGACTTTTTGAGCACTAGAGGCGAGTCTTGAAAGCCATGTAGTTTCCCTGTCATCTAGAGGCCTATAATTCCAGAGAGAAGGCTTGTGGTCCAAAGCTTCTCCAAGGAGAGATTTGGCTCTGATCGCGATCCTTGAGGGAGAGTTCTCCACATTCCTGAACAGACAGTTGTTCCTTTCGAGCCACAGTTTCCAGAAAATAAACTTAGGGAGAAGAATCCAAACAGATTTGAGGAGGTATTTTTTGGAGAGATGAAAGGGAGAGTAATCAGCCCATCTGGTAAACAGATCTGCAGTTAAATCCGGCATAATAAAATTAGGAGGATTCACGGGAAGAGATTCTTACCAGACTTCTCTGGAGAAAGGATAGGAAAGCAGAAGATGGTCAATATTTTCTTCATCACTCTTGCACAGGGAGCATCTTGAGGGAACTTCCAGGCCTCTCTTTCTTAGGTTTTCCGTTGTTAGGATACTTCTGTGCACAACATTCCAGCAAAACAGGTCAACTTTCGGGATGGACAAGGCAGACCAAACGAACTTCCATTGGATAGGGTTTGGGGCTGCATGAGGAACCGTCATTAAGGACCGGTAGCCTTCAGCCGCTGTGAAACTTCCAGTTTTTGTTCCCCAACCTCTCTTATCACAGGTAGCTTGATTTAGGGGGGCTTTGCCTTGCAGTAACTTGGACAGAAGCTTTGCCTCCTCTTCTAGCCCGATGGGGAGGTCACCAAACTTCCAATATATCCAGTAGTTTTCATTGTCCCAGGCAGAAAGGTCCCAAAGAGTGAAGACATGCTGATCCTTAAGCCACTGTTTTATATTATGAATTTCAAGGTTTTTCCCCAAAGGCTCTTCCCCGAGGATTGAATCTTCCCAAACTTTTATTTTTTTCCAGTTACTAGGTATCCAATACAATAAAGATATGAAATGAACCAGTGGTTTGAAACAAAGCTTATAGATTGGAGAGCCATTTTTGCTGGGAGGATTTTTGTCTAGGCAACGAATTCTCTGGCCGAAGAAATATTTTTTCCACAAAACCTTTTTGCTCCAGCTAGATTTCCCGGAGACAAGCTGCTAGAGAATTTTGGTTCCCATAACTAAATTCTGAGCATGAATACTTCTAACTTGGAGGCCTCCTTCTCTGTAGGGTCTTTGAACTTTGTCTTAGCTAACAAGATGGAGCTTTTTCAGATTTCCTTTCCCACCTTCCCACAGGAATTTTTTGAAGAGACTTTCAATCTTGCTGATGACAGAAGATGGGGCCAAAAGAATAGAAGATTGATAAATAGGGATACTGGACAGAACAGATTTCAGCAAAACAAGTTTTCCTGCTAGGGTGAGCCAGCTTGCCCCCCACTTTTGGATCTTTGCTTTTAATTTTTCAACGATAGGGTTCCAGTTCTTTGTTTTGATAGAAGATTTAAAAATCGTGACACCTAGATAAGTGAAGGAGTCCCAGTTCTGCAAGCTTTCCATTTCCAGAACTCTAGAGGTTCTTCCTGTTTCTGCCACAGAGCAGTTCCAGCAGTATATTTTGCTTTTTTGCAAGTTGATCTTGCTTCCTGAGATCTAAAAATAGATATCTAACTCCTTCTTGAAGTTCTTTGCAGAGTGGACACCAGCTCCTCCCAACAGCAGAGTATCATCTACGAATTGGGCATGATTTATGTCCTTTACATTTGTGCCATGCGGGGCCCAGGGAGGGAAAGATCTTGCTGACAATTGATTAGTTGGAAGCTGAACACGGAGGCCTGTATGGCATAGAGGAGCAGAGACAAGGGGTAGCCCTGGCACAACCCTCTTGATGCCTGGAAAATTTTTGTCGGTCTTCCGTTGACCAGAGGGGCTACCCAAGGAGTACATATGCATCCTTTGATCCAGCCAATGAGCTCAGGGGAGAAACCAAATTTCTCCATAACTGCGAAGAGGAAATCATGAGTTACTCTGTCAAAAGCGTTTGCTAGATCTAGTTTCACAACCATGCCTTTCTCTTTTCAGAGGAAGCTATAATGAATAACCTCTTGAACAAGAATAACATTATCTAGAATTTTCCTTCCCTTTATGAAACCTCCTTGGTTCTCGGGAATGATTCTCGGCAGAATTTTTTTAATCCTGTTGGCAATAATCTTAGTAACCAGCTTGTATCCGGTGTTGCAGAGGGAGATGGGTTGGAACCTTGAAAAATTGGAGGCCCCTATCTCCTTCGGGATCAAGGCCAAGAAAGACGAGTTTGTGCTCCCGCCCAGCTTATGGTGATTTTGAGAGTTCCTAACCATCTTCAACAGATCATATTTGATGATATCCCAGCAATTGGAGATAAATCTGGCTGTGAAACCATCTGGCCCAGGGGCACTGTCAGGTTTCATATGGGCCAGAGCAGATTTGAGTTCTTTCATAGTAACGGGAGTAGCAAGAGTATTATTGTCAGAGGCTTGAACTACTGTGGGGACCAAAGAGAGGGGGTAAGCATTGGTATCAATGAGATCAGCAGTAGGAGCAGTGTAAAGGCCCTAGAAGTGGGAAAAAATAGCCTGTTTAATGCCTTCAAAATCTTTAACCAGGTTTCCTTGATGAGTAATTTCCTTCACAGTTTTGAAGTTTTTCCTAGCTTCAGCTTGTTTATGAAAGAAAAAGGTGTTTTTGTCACCACTTGCTAGCCAGAGGCTTCGATATTTTTGACACCAATACTCTTCTTCGACTCTGCAAGCTTTATAATAAGCTTTCTGAAGGTTACTTTCTTTCCGGATTATGCTTTCAGTGATAGGGACAGAATCCATGAGAGTTTGATGGTTTTCCAAGGCATCTTGGGCATCTTTCCTGCAAGAGACCGGGGAGGAGTGAGACTTGGCCCAGTTCTTGAGGTCATGTTTTAGCCTTCTAAGCTTTTCTTCCCAAATAAAGGAAGGGTTTCCAGTGACCTTTTTGCTCCAGGAGTTAGAGACAATGTGGTAGAAGCCCTCTTGATGGATCCAAAGGGGACTGAACCTAAAGGGGATGGGACCCAGATTTTCCTCAACAGAGAGCTCAAGGAGGATTGGTTTATGATTGGAAATACAGTTAGGAAGAATTTTAGACGAAGCATGAAGCCCCAGGTTGAGGAAGGAGGAATGGACTATAAATCTGTCTAGATGGGCCGCGATGTGCCCTGGCCCTAGTCTTTTATTAGTCCAAGTAAAGTTACCACTGGATGGTTTTATGTCAACTAGATCCCACCCTAAGATGGTGTCTTCAACCCATTCCTGAGAAGGATCACGGACTATGGATCCACATTTTTTCTCATTTGCAACCAGTGTGACATTTAGATCTCCTGCAATGATAATGTTTTTTGGACTTTGGAGGCTTAATAACGATTCAATAGATTCCCAGCATGCTTTTTTTTTCAGCTAACAAGATTGGAACATAGAGGTTAAACATACTTACTTGATGACCTGATTCTTTGTGGATGAGATTGGTGTAGATCCAGTGCGTAGTACTGTGAGCGGAGATTAGCTCAAATTTGGAGGAGTCCCAGAAGGTGGATAGACCTCCTGAGGCTCCCCTGGAACTGACAGCTTTCCCTGGTCCTTTTTTCTAGAATAAATTTCCTGCATGGAGGGCAGAGCCATCTTCCATTTTTGTCTCCTGGACGAGTAGGATCTCTGGCTTATTGATTCTTACTAGGTCTTTCATTGCTTCAACTTTCTGCGGACTGCCAAGACCTCTACAGTTCCAGGAGATGTACCGCATTATTTACTTTTGGAGGGGACGACCCCTTTAGAGGCATGGCCTTGCTTGGATCTTGTGTTCACCATAGTTTTAAGAGTTTGCTGGGAGCCTTGCAGAATATCTGCATAAGACCTTTCCTCCCTTTGCTTTTTGTTGGATTTCCGACCCCTTGGCTTCTTGATTGGGGTTGCATGCGAAATTATGGACTCATTGGATCCTTCATCAATGTCTCCTCCAGGGTCAGAGTCCATGGCTGACGGATCCTCTTCTGCATCTAGATAATATTCACGGGTAGCAGAGCTTCCAACTAATGGGATTGCAGGTTCTAGTTGGATTTCTCTTGGCTCCAATGAAATGACACCTTGACTGTCTTGCGTTTCCACTGGGATTGCGGGTTTAGTGGGCGAGGATTCCTGAATAACAATAACCAGTGATACTTCTGGGGCGTTCGCAACCGAGCGACTTGCTCCTTGGGCCGCAGTGTCTGGCTGCTGAGTCATTGCTTGAGTCTGGACGGGATCCTTCGGAGGGGCTTTGGGGTCTGACTTCTGAGCATTGCTAGGAGCTCTTTTGTCGATTGGCTTGCCAGGGGCCTTGCCTTTTTTGACCCTCTGCCAACCTTCACCTTCTTCTGCCGTCTAGGCTTTTGGGCAATTGTGTTGGAAATGGCCATGTTCATGGCAGAGCCGACACTTAAATGGAAGTTGTTCATAATCGAGTTTCTGGAAATGAGACCATGATCTTACAGAGAGTTTGACGGCTTCTGGGAGTCCTGCCTCCAGATCAGCTTCAACACATATTCTAGCACATGAGTACTGGCCTTTATGCTCTGCTTTGTCAATGAATCATCCTAGGGAATTTCCTATTTTTTCCAGGGCTTGAATGTTCCAGCAATGGATCGGCAGATTGGGGAGCCTTACCCAAACCGGTACCTCTTTGGGGACATCAACTGTAGGATCAAAGTTTGGAGTCCACCTGATTTAATGTTCCAGCAATGGATCGGCAGATTGGGGAGCCTTACCCAAACCGGTACCTCTTTGGGGACATCAACTGTAGGATCAAAGTTCGGAGTCCACCTGTTCAGATAAAGTCCTTGGGAACCCATGAAATAGGGGCCACTTCGGAAGATAAGATCGCGATCCTCTTTTGAGATGAATTCGAAGACAAAGAATCCTCTGCCAACCAGATAGCAGGTGACACTATTCTTCAGATGGGGCCTCCAATTACGTTGAATCCATTCATCCATGGTTTTGGCTGAGGGCCAAATCCTCATGAACTGGCTAACTAGACCTCTTTCAGCTAGTGCCAGGGCGATTTTAATGGTTTGCTCCTCTGGCAAAGCAATTTCTGGTATTGAGTCTAGTTTCTTAACAAATTTCGGGGCCTCTTTGGCTGCCAGTTTCATCCCAGACGGAGCTAACAGCCTGCGAAAGGCTTCTTCCGCGGATAGAGGGGAGGAGGGAGGGGGATCCCCTCCCCCTGGAGCAGTCATGGCGGCGGTCTAAAGCAAACGAATCAAGGCGAAACCCTAGAGGAGGGCAGCGAGTAGAAATAAGTTAAGAGATTGTTATAGTGTATATATTTGAACTATTGATTGCGTATAACTCTTTTAAGGAGCAATAAATGAACAAACACGTAAATAAAGTTTAGAATAGAGAACATATGAGGTTAAACACGTTCAAATCTTCTCCAATGTCATGAGTATTATCTAAAGTTTACTTTATAATATAATTAACATAGAACGAAATTTATGGTTTTGTAATTAAAAGAAACGAACGAAGTGTTTGATCATCGATCTTGATTTTAACCATTTCAAGAAAAAAAATACTCGATTAAATTACACAATAGGGTTTAAATTCTATGAGCATAATAAATAATTAATAAGAAAACACAAATTCTGTTTTGATGGTTACTTTGTCTTTATTTATGGGGTTAGTTTATGGTCTAAAGAATCATAGAGACTCATATTAAACTTGGACCACACCAACTTTTAATATGTTTAGATTTTAAATGTTTCCTCCCAAGTGCCTCATTGATTAGAAACTTAATAAAACCTAACTTCAATATTATTTAATAATGTTTTAAAATTTTAATTTTATTATTAAAATAAGTTCAAAATTATAATTATATTATTATAAAATTTTAATTTTATTGTTAAAATAATTTCAGAATTATATATATACACACACACAATTGATTTATCTGCACCAAAATTTAAACTATATATATTTAGAGTTTTGTTTATTTTTATTTTTAACACAAACAGATAATTTTATTTTGAGGAGGGATATGGGTCTTTTTTGGCAAATACCAATCAACCTAATTACGTATTTCGAAAGGGCCAGAGACTGCTCAACGCCTTACAAAGAGAGGGGGTCACCCATAAAAACAAAATACAAAAGCGTGAAGCACTATTACGGAATACGATGGAAATAACGAGATTCCCCGTTGATGCTAAGAAAACCTTGAGGAAGAAGACAAGCTTTGTTAGCCAGGGCATCAACAACATTGTTTAAATCCTGGAGAATGTGGAAGGATTCATCCATGTCAAATTCTTTCAATATGATCCTAATTCTCTGCAGAATAATATTCAAGGCAGAATTATTAAAGTTGTCAGCTGAATTTAAAGCTTTTATCAGCATCTCAGAATCACCAAAGATTTGTACGGACTTGAATCCTTCCTCCTTATCCAACTGGGACGCCATGAAGAGGCTGTAGCTTTTGGCCTAATTGTTTGTCATAGTACCAAGACCCCAGCTAAAACTGAAATTGATCAACCTACCAGGAGAGAAAACCAATCCCCCTGAATCATAATTCATTCAAACTTTTTTAAAAGCTTCACGATTCCCACGAAACCTCCAAAAAGTGGGGCTGACAGGCTTAGCACAAATCGAATTATTCCTAGCAGCTTCAGAACAAGAACCAGTCTAAAGTGAAGTTGGCAGAGAAGACAATGAATGCCCAATAGATTCAGCAAACCACGATTTAGATTTGTAAGCCACGATCTAGGAGATCGGGATCTGGCCATTGAAAATACAACTATTTCTAGCTAGCCATAAAGACCACCACGTGAATTTCAAAATCGAGTGCCAATTTTTATCGAGAATTTCAGAGATAGATTTCGCTGGACGTCTGTCATGCAGGATGAATAAAAAGGCATTACAGAGTTTTGAGAAGGGAATGAGCAGTTTACACCATGAAGTACCGGGCCCCAAACTTTTTGCAGAATTCGCAGAAAATAAGGAGGTGGTCAGTCGTCTCCATGGTTGATTTGCAAAAGCAGCAGCGAAAAGGGTCGTGGAATCCATGTTTCAAAAGATTTTCACCTGTCAAAATTTTGTTATTCAGTAGCAGCCAAGAAAACAAGTTAACCTTCGACAAATAGTGGGAAACCCAGACCATTTTCCAGATCGCAGGTGATAAGCATGAACAATGGGAAGGTTGAAGGGCATTGAAACCTTTGGATGCAGTATAAAATCCATCAATTCCCCAACCCTAGCTATCTTTACAGGAGGAGTGGACAGGGGCGAGGCTAGAAAGAGAAGAGAGCAACACATTTTTTTGGGAATTAACGCGAGTATGAAAATCTGGGAGAGACCAACCATCCCAATAGCCATTGTTGTCCCAAATGCAAATATCGGCTAATCAAAGCAGACCTTTATTTCTTGCCTATTTCATAATCTCTGTTAATGGAATTTTTGAGGAAAGAGAAGGGTGGTCGGATATTTTATCCACCCAGAGAAGGATCCGCTTCCCATTGCCCGAGATTATAAATAACTGGTGGATAAAAAAACCAAAACCTTTTGTGCAAGAGTTCCAGATAGTAGTGCCAGTTGGTGCATTATCAGAAGAAATATTTCTCATTGATCCTCCCTTTAGGTATTTCATCTGAAATATCTTACTGAGAGGATGGTTTTTGTTCACAAATAGGTTCCAAATCAGTCACGCTCAACGCTAAATTAGCAAGACCAGGGTCCTGAAATTGTAAACCACCTTCTGACATAGGTCTCTTAAGAGGTTCCCAACTTACCAAATGAATCTTGTTATGGCTTCCTTTACCGCCATTCCAGAGAAAATATCGCAGTAGTTTAGAGATTTGAGCCGAGATACTCTTCGGGGCCAGCAACAAAGAGGTCTGGAAAATAGGATAAGTTGAAAGAACTTCCTTAATCAGGACCAATTTCCCAGCTTTAGTCAACCATTGCCCACCCCAAGAAGCAATTTTTGCCTTGAACTTAGCCAGAACATCTAACCAAAGAGAGGGAGGGGACGACCCAAGAGTTAAGGGAAGCCCCAAATATTTTATCTTCTCCCACTTGATGAAGTCGGGGAAGCCCAAGAAATATGATATTCGAAGAATAACCGAGTGATCAATATTCCAACCATATACTGCACTTTTGTTTTTGTTAATCAATGCTCCTGAGATAAGGAATATTTTTTGGAGAATTTCCTTAAATGCTCGCGCAATCTTCATAGAGGCCCCTCATAGAAGAAGGGAGTCATCGGCAAAAAGAGCATGGTTGATTGGGTCCACACCCCTAGCAATCTTAATGCCCGGGATATAACCTGCTTCCTTTTCAACTATGAGCTTTCTACTAAATGTTTCAGCCATTAAGATGTATAGGAAGGGAGACATCGGACAACCCTGGTGGAGACCTACAGAAGCTTTGAAAAAGTCAGTAGGTCTACCATTGACAAGTGGCGCTATCCAAGGCCCGTCAATGCAAGCTTTGATCAAGTTTACAAACTCAAAGCAAAAACCAAAAGAGAGCAGGACATCATAGAGGAAGGGGAGCTTTACTCTATCAAAGGTGTTCTTCATATCCAACTTAATTAACATACCTTTCTCCTTCCTTTGGAAGCTTGAATGAAGAGTTTCTTGAACTTGGATGACATTATCCACTAAATGTCTGCCTTTTACAAATCCCCCCTGAAGAGGAGAGATCAACTTCCCTAACAAGAGCTTAAATATGTTGGCTAGAAGTTTGGCAAGAATCTTGTAAGAAGCATTACACAACGAAATAGGACGGAACCTATCAAAGGAAGAAGGATTGACTTCCTTTGGGATAAGGGTGAGAAATGTAGAGTTAGTACACCCTCCCACTTATTCTTTTTTTTGGAAGGCAGTCACCATATAGATAAGATCTGTTTTATTGATGGGCCAACATACTTTGTAAAAACGAAAAGAAAAGCCATCCGACCCAGGAGATTTATCTGACTCCCTAGCCCAGATGACTTCAACAATTTCCTTTTCAGAGAAGGGATTCATTAAAACCAATGTATCCTCAGCACTGACAAGAGAAGGAACATTATCCAAAAATTCGGAAGACACTTCTTGATCAGAGAGACCATCATCCTGAAATAAAAGCTAAAAATGCCTAATAGCAGGCTATTTAAGAAGATCTTGACCTTTTATGGTGACCCCCTCACCGAAGGAGATTTCATAAATATGATTTTTGGACAACCTAACCCTACATTGACGATGGAATAATGTAGTGTTCTTATCACCCACCTTCATCCAGAGGCTTCGAGGCTTCAGCCTGAGATGTTCCTCTTCCTGTCTAAATGATTGGAAAGTTTTAAACTAAGCAAGTTGTTCCATAGCTAATTGAGAAGTGGTAATATCTCGATCCTCCATTCCAATTTGAATTGCAGTCAGCTCTGTCACACATTCTATCCTGCTGGTCGTAAGAGAAGGAAGAGGAGTTTTAAGCCACTTCTTCACGGAAAGTTTAGTATTCTTCAATTTATGTTCCTAGACAAAATTGGGTGAACCAACTACATACTGTGCCCAATCCCGTGTTACGATATCCATAAACCCAACTCTCTCAATCTAGAGTGGGCTGAACTTGGATTGAGAGAGTTGGGTTCCTCTTCTTTTTCAAACATCAAAGAAATTGGATAGCATTCAGATGTGAGCTTCGGTAGAATGTTAGATGAGATAATGGATTTCCCATATAGCATAGAGTTGTGAAAAATAAATCGATCAAGTCTGGTAGAGATGCTTGTGGCACCCACCCTATGATTGGACCACGTAAAACACCCAATTTTGGGCTTTAAGTCTATCAAATCCCAAACTTGAATCAATTCCTCCACCGTATCATGCATAAAATCCTTACCTCGCTGTCCTCCTTTTTTTTCATCCGGGGCTAAGGAAATGTTCAGATTGCTTGCTATAATTATATTTTCTAGGGAATTGACCTCAAGGAAGTCTGTTAATGATTTCCAACATGCTTCTTTTCAATGTAATTAACAGGGACATAGAGATTAAAGAGGGCGAAAGAGAGCTTACTGGAGAAATGACAGAGCTCTGAAAAATATCCAGTGTTGGGTGGCAGACCATTTTTTTAACTGAAATTTTTCATCAGACCATAGAGTTGCTAATCCCCCACAGGTGCCTCTAGCACTAACAGCTTTGCCAACGTTCAGTGTCCATTTATTTTTACTTAAGAAAAGGAGAGCTTCCTCCTCAATCTTGGTCTCTTAAAGCAAGAGAATATAAGAAGGGATTATTCTCATTAAATCTTTGACTGCTTCAGCTTTGGTTGGGCTCCCCAATCCCTTGCAGTTCCAAGATACGATCTGCATTACTTACTCAATGAGGAGGGAGTAATTACTCCCTTTGGGGGCCTGGTTCTCTTATTCCTCCCATATGACATTTCAATGGTGGATTGACTTCCTTGTGTCTTAAGCCTCTCAACCTCTTCTTCCCGAACCTCCTGCTTAGACTTCTTGCCAGCCTTTTTTGGATAGTTGTTCTATGGAGTCATCATCAGAAGATCTAGAGCTTTTAGCCGGCTTATTTTGAGTAATGTCTCCATAAGAAGGGGAAGAGCTAACACCAATAGGAGAAACTTGGGAAGGTTCTCCAACCCAGGGAGGAACCGATAAAGAAGGACCAGCTTGATCGGAATATATTGTGTTTACTTCGGGTTCAATCTCATACCCATCAAATTGCTGCATTTCACATTCTCCAAGGTCAGGAGAGCTAAGGACAACAAATTGATTAGAAGGAGCTTTGGAGATATCAACAACCTGAGGAGTAGGAGGATTATTCCCAACAACATAGTCACCTTTCATGGATTTACCTTTCTTCTTGGGACCCTAATTGGAGTTCCCTGCTTTCTGGACTTGGATCCACTAGTCATCTTTCTACTTTTCGATTTCCTCTTCTGATTTTTCTTCTTATAGTTTCAGGCAAAATGGCCGTAACCATGGCAAAATCTACGTTTGAAAGGAATTTGTTCATAATCCAACTCCTGGATATGTGACCATTCAGTTCAGGCAGGCCAGTCTCCGAATTGACTTCTACACATATTCTTGTGCATGAAAATTGGTCTTTCCTTTTGGCCCTACCAATATATTTACCAAGTTCGTTCCCAATGGTTTTAAGGGATTCTAAGTTCCAGCAATAGAAAGGAAGATGCGGGAGCCTTACCTAAACAGGGACAGCGGACGAAACATCTTGAGTAGGATCAAAGTCAGGGGTCCACTTGTTCAAGTAGAGCCCCTGAGGGCCCATGAAGTATGGACCATTCTAAAAGATAAAGTCACGGTCCTTTGTATAGTAAAAAACGAAGACATAATAGCCTCTTCCAACAAAATTATTTCGAATGCCATAAAAAACTAAGGGCCTCCATTTTCTCTGCACCCAACCATCAATGATCTTTGGAGAATGCCAAAGGCTAGTGAATTGCTCGATAATCCCACGTTCACCAAGATTAAGAGCCGAACGACAGATCCAATTAGCAGGCAACTCCATCGAAGGGATATCAACTTTCTTGACAAATTTCTGAGCAGGGCCCCCTTCCTCTTGCCACAGGAAGCAATCTATCTCTTGAGAGCCTCGAGGTCAGGAGGAAGAGGCAAAGGAGGAATCCCTCCAGAATCCATAAGGCACCTCCAAAAGATAGGGAGACCCTTAGCACAGACAGAATGAAAAAAACCGCCCAAGAATAGGCTCCAGACTTAGAGAGACAAGCCCACCGAGATTCAGCTACCAATCCGAGAGGGCAGGAGCAACTGAAGAAAATTAGCAAGCCACGAGCAATGAAGCTCTGTCTCTAGATAAACTCCACGCAAACACCAGTGCCTGCAAACCAACAACGACCACAAGCCTCCAGACAGGGAATCCCGTGGAGAGGGACAACCAAAAAGCTCCAATTTCTCCAGCCATACACCACTCCCACCTGGAAGGAAACAAGTAACATAGACAATCCACTAGCAAAACAATCCAACAAGGAACCAGAAGGTTCAACGCAAATCAAGAAAATTTGAAAAACAATTCTTGGAGCCAAAAAAAATCCCCATCTTCCATCTTGAGGGTTGGATCATTGTTATCTTCAACTTTGATTTAGTTTTATTTATCTATTAACAGAAATCTATATAATAAAATCCTCTCACTCCATTAGTAACATAGTCAATATCTATGAGATTGATGCTTTAGGAACTTGACCATCTCTTTGATGGGAGGGTTATCATATTGATATGTATTCAATGTCTCCCTTTTCCATGCTATTGGAAACCCATGGGTTGTAATATGGATTTAATGTATTCCTTTTTTATGTTGAAAACTTCAATAACATAGTCAATATCTATGATGCTTTAAAAAAAAAGTGAATGGGAACTTAACCCGGTCTTTGATGTGAGGGTTATCATATTGATATGGATTCAATGTTTCCCTTTTCTCTGTTGAAAAGTTTCAACTCCTTGGGTGTGTTGAAGATTAGTTTTATTGGTCTAAAGTATTTAGAGCTGATGATATTTATATTATTTATCAATTTGATTGGTTAAAAATATAAAAAAAACTATATTATTCTTTCAAATTTATTAGATGATTGGAAATAAATATAAAAAGAGCTGATGATATTTATATTATTTATCAATTTGATTGGTTAAAAATATGAAAAAAACTATATTATTCTTTCAAATTTATTAGATGATTGGAAATAAATATAAAAAGAGTATGTATTTCCTCCTACAAAGTTATAGGTTCAAATGTAGAAAGGGTAATAGGTATACACCTCCATAGACTTTAGCAATCAAATCATTGTGTAGAGGGGGTCCATTGTCTTACAAAAAAAGGACCTCCTTGTCTAATACACCCATTTCATTTTTTGTTTAGTTGCGAGCTTAGAACTAGATTATTATTATTATTATTATTATTATTATTATTATTATTATTATATATTAGAAGGTAGCTAAACCTATCATAACTTACGTGTCAAAATGACAGTGACGATCATTATCACTAAGTGTTATCCGCGAATGTGAGTTGACTCATCATTGTTATTTAAAATCACACCACTTGAAATAACTAGTTGGTAATCCATAAAGAGCGGACTTCCACTTCTACCAGATACCTCTAAACCTTTGTGAAAATTTTAATAAAAACTTTAACTAGTTAAATAATGAACAATTTATATTTATTAAAACAATCCATTTAGAATTTTCAAAATAAATATTAAAAATTGTAATGATAACTTAAAGTATAGTATTCTTTGTCTTTGAAGTATTTTCTAAACAAAGGTGGTCAAGATTTTGTTGTGTTATGCATACTTTTTAGTTGTGACAAACTAAGTTGTTATGCATACTTTTTAGTTGTGACATACTAAGTTGTATAGTCATAGACATTGTAGCCAAAGAAATAAATTATATTAACATCTACAAAGAATCAATATTAATCAATGGAGTTGTAAAAGTAAAATATCAAATGATGATACAATGTTTTTTTCTTTCTTTCGTGGTGCTCTATGAACGAAGAATTATTTCCCCTTTGGATAAATAAAGTTTTGGAAGTGTGATTCACACCATTTTGGAAAACAAATTATACCCCAATAATATTTAATAAATTTAAAAAATAATTAGGTTGGTATCCATGAAAAGAATGTCCCCATAATCAAAGCCTTCACAATCACCAACTTAGTCATTCTGCCATAACAATCACTGACTTAGTCACTCTACCATGACTTCTGGTGTAACGAAAAGCATATGCATCATCCATGGAGTTCATTATATCCTTCGGTTCCAACTTCGTCATTTCCTAAAAAATAACAAGCACGCGTTGCTTCAATTCCCCATTTCTAATCCCACTTACTTACGATATACTAAAAACCTCACTTACTAAACCTACAATTCATAAATTGAATGCAATTTTATTTCTCCGTTGTGATGGCAATAAAAATTTATGCTTAGATGAAGATGGTAATGATAATGATGCAGCTTGAGGTCTGGTTTTCGTGAGAAAATAACCATCATCTAAAATTGAAGCATGTATTGCAAAACCTACTCTATCATGAGAATTTATGAAGGATGTGCACACAACCCTTATCACACATTACAACACCGTCTATACCCATGGAATAAGTTCGTCTTTCTTGTCTACCAACTCTATTGATCTCAACTAGCCTTCTTGAAAAGATGATGTGGATCATTAATAGATAATAACAAAAGATTGCCGAAAGAATTGCAGGATTAAAGAGCTCTACAATTGTGGCGAAGAACATCGGGCTGCCTACTTTCACTTTGACAAAAGCAGTTCTATCCTTACACACGTTATTCGACTACCTATTAAGTAATTGTATATCGATGTTAACTCAAGGTCCCTAAGGGTTTATTTATTAAGAAGTTGCCATGATTGTAAACGACACACATTCTTCGACTGCCTATTAAGTAATTGGATATCAATCTTTTTTTTTGTAAGTTAAGGAACATTGTATTGCTGGAAATGAAAGCAATGTTACAAACAATTTCCGCTACTTGCCCGAACGCCAAGTAAGGCAGAAAGGAGTAGTTGATTTCCAAAAGAAGATCCTATAACACTCAATAGGAATGGTACAACTGAACACTAAAGCTAGATCCAAAATATGATCATAGCAGAGGACAGCTGAAATAGAAGCTATGATAAGGAGATCATAAAGAAGATGGTCCCATCCCTAAATCGGGCTGAGTTTCAGGTCTTCCTTTTTTCCCTTGTTTTTTCTTGACTTGTATCCATCCCCCCTAAGGCTAGGGACTCTAAGGCCATTTGTCGCACATCACAGGAATCATGGTGGAGTTCCTTATCAAAATACGAAGAGGAAGATTCATGATATCGTTTTTGCTCTTGTGGAAGGCCACTTTTTGTGCTTTCATCTTCTTGAAGAGGCTTGTGTACCTCAGGTGGAGGTGGAGTGGGTCTTTGATCCTATTTTTCTAGGGGCGAGTCTTCATTAAGATGGTCATCTTGATTGTTTTCTTCATGTAGGGGCATTTAGGCTTGCCAGCTTTTGACTTTGTGGGCCTTTGATGTCTTTTGCTTTTGGGTCTTCCTTTGTGGCCATGCATTGACAAGGTGGCCCATGTGTCTACAGATCTTGCACCTGAAGGCTGTGTTTTCATAGTTCAAGGCTTGACTCCAGATGGAGTTTCCTAGTTTTAGGTTGATCTTGTCGGGAAGCCCCGAACTAATGTCAATGGTGGCACAGATGCGAGCAAAGGTAAAAAGACCTTGTACTAAGCGAGAATCATCGGTGGACAAAAAGCAGCCTAGAGCGTCACCTATCCCTTTGAAGATCGATTGAGTCCAGAAATGGATTGGTAAGTTTGGAAGCCATACCCAGATGGGAACCTTCATCACTACCATTGTTAGAGGATCAAACTCATAGAACCAGGGGGTTATAAAAAGCCTTGCAGATCCCCAGAACCAAGGCCCTTTGCTCATAACAGAAAGAAGATCTTCTCGAGAAGGAAAAATCACTAGAAAAACCCTTCAGAGCAAAGTAAAACCTGAGATTCCTTGGGCCAGTTTGAGTTGATCCACGCGATGAGATCTTTTGTTTTTGGCCACAATCCATTGAATATGCAGATTAGGGTCTTCTCCTTGAACTGGAGAATGTTCTGAATGACTTATGGTTGCTTAATATCCAAGGTGGGAACCTCCTTGGATTTATCTACAATGTAGACAGAGTGTGGGCTCTGGACCAAATTTTGTGCATCAGAGAACCCCGCTTGTGTTGCATCCTTGAAGGACTTAGGCTAAGAAACAAAGGGTCTATTGTTTCCTCCCCGTAGGCTGGCTACCATGGATATGTAAGCGTCCTTTGATATCCCAAGGCTGTGGAGTTGTCGGTGGTCTGAGGGTTGTCATCCTGCAAATATAAGCTCCTGTAGTCATCAAGGGGTTCCTTCTACATGCTAAATCAAGGATTTTACCTATAAAACAGAGATTAATTGGGTCACTCGCAAGCATAGAGAGACCCCCTTCAGAGATCTTATGAAAATTGAGAAGGCTTTAGGATATTAAGCAGTTGGAGCGACCAGGTTTGAAAGGGCTTGGTCTCTAATCAATTTCTGTATTCGAAGAGGATACAAGGGCTCATGCATCGAGACTGTGCAAACCCAAGCCTCATCTCTCTGTCACTCACCACTACCTGGACAGCTTGAAAAAGAGGCTTCGTTTGGCTACGTAGCCTAGAAGCTTCTTGGACTAGGAT
Source organism: Pseudotsuga menziesii (assembly GCA_001517045.1). Classification (NCBI taxonomy): domain Eukaryota; kingdom Viridiplantae; phylum Streptophyta; class Pinopsida; order Pinales; family Pinaceae; genus Pseudotsuga; species Pseudotsuga menziesii. The sequence goes on from LPNX010395542.1 coordinate 26,374, forward strand.
CTGTGCAAACCTGATTCGTGTGCATGCTTCCTGTCGGAGCTGGTAGACAAAGGCTGAAAACACTGACGCGAGGAGAGGCACCTAGCCATTGGGGGGTTGCGTCTATCCGGGGGGGGGGCGGAGGAACTCCTGTGGATACCATTGAACCGAACCCTAAAATCTCCTGCGTGCAATGAACCTAACGGCCATTACTAGTGGTCTTCTCCTCCCACTCAGGCTTAGCAAACGACGCAGCGGAAACCATGATCGCGGATGCAATCACTCCGGCATCAATCTTTCCTTTGCCAAGTCAATTGTATATCAATATTAACTTAAGGCCCCTAAGGTTTTACTTACTGAGAAGTCGCCATGATTGTAAACTACGAAAAAAATTAACCAACCTATTGCGCAATATTTAATGCAGTGAAAGTTGCACAACAGGGCGTTGGATTTGAAGTTGCTTGAGATCCAATAGCTTGGTGCGCAGTTGCCATTGCATTAAATGTTGCGCAGAAAGCTAGATATGATCATCGTAAACTACACTAAATCGATGTGGACTTTAAGGCCACCCTAATTTCTTCAACATTTATGGCTTAAAAAAATGGTAAAAGCGAGGTATCCCTCTTTATTCCACTCATTTTGCATCGCCACTGCACATAATGTTTACCATCTCTATAAAGATTTACCCACACATGATGCCTCTCCATACAAAGGTAAGGGAGAGTCGTGAATGGAATGATGGGAGATTAATGGATGTTGTCATAAGCTTTTTTGGTTATGGAAAGGCAAAAATTTGATCCATGTTCAACTTTTTAAGAGAACCTTTGATTTCCTAATAATCATGTTTTTATGAGCTAATTTTTATTTATTTTCTTAATATATATATCATAATAATAATTATATTATATATAATTTGTAATAATGTTATAATGGTTTGAATATGATTTATAATAATAATGAAAGTTAAAAAGTTGAATAAAACTAAAACTATTACATATTAATTAATAACACATTATGAAAATTAAGAATATATAAATAGTATTATCTATAATGAACACAAACACATGTACGTATTACAATAATTATTATATTGACATGTTTAATATTGTTTAAATTTAATTTTAAAGAATTATTTATTAAAATGATTATTTAATATATTTATTATTATTTTTTAACAAGAACAGTTAAGAGATTTGTACTAAAAAGGAAAAAACAACATAGATTTATGGGTTGAATCCATTGGATAATAGCATCTATAAAATTTTGCTCTTCCATTACAAAATGGTCCTTTTTTTCTAAACAACCCGCCTCTATGATGGCTGAAAATTTTTACAAATTTCCGGAGAAGAAGGATGCAAAAGCTAAACATTTGAGGAGAAATCTTGCAGCTATCCTAAATTCTTTCTTAACAAAAAGGTGAATGAAACTACTCCTTAGTCAAGGTACCCAACAACGCTCCGGATTATTCCCATTACATATCATAAATCCATAATCAAGCTGTACTCCATCATTTGCCATTTTGTCTACAGAATGATTGTTTGATCGTAGGATATGAAGAAAGTTGACAGCATTAAAATCGCGAATGAGATTGCTGGAAATGTGATGCATCTTGTTGGAGGGATTTTGTAATTTATGACTAGCTTTCTTACCTCACTAATGACTAGTAATGAGTCTCTGAACACTACTAGATTTCTAATTCCTAGGGTGAGAGCAATTTCCAGCCCTTTCAATAAAGCTAACCACTCCGCATGATTGTTGGTGCTCTTGCCAAGTCCCCAAGCAAAATCTTCCTTCTTTTCCCCCCCTGGATCAAAAATAACTCTGTCAAAACCTGTCATTCCCAAGTTCCCTTTGGATGCCCCATCAAAGAATAGAGTGTGACAAACCAACTTTGTCCACCAATTTCTGAAAATTTATGAGCTTTTTCGAATTTGCCAATTTGAAGAAATAGGTTTTTTAGACTCCTTTGGGGTAGGATTGATAGGAGCAAGGAGATCTTTTATCCATATTTTTTCGGCGGTATTTAACGGCTCAAGTTGTAAGTGCCTCAATCCTTTGGAAAGAATAGCTTTGCTCCATAAAGCTTTGGCAGTGGAAGAGACTCTGACAGGTGGTTGATTCAGGTTTTCAAATAAACTTTTGTTTCTGGCTATCCAAATATTCCAGGAGACATATTTTGGAAGAGCCATCCACGCCTTTGAAAAAGTTGGTTTTTTAAATAGAGAACCTTGGCAATAGTCTTTCCAACATGCAAAAAAATATTTCAGGTTTGTGGGAAGAGTGATATTGAAGTTAAGCTCATTAAGAACTGAACACCATACCTCATTGGCAAATGAATACTCTAGAAAAAGATGGTTTTGGTTTTCCTCTTCCCTTTTGCACAAAATGCAGCGAGATGGTCCTTTTATGCCTCTCTTTTTTAAGTTCTCGGCAATCAAAATTTTTTGGTGGGTAAAGAGCCAGCAAAAAAAAATTATTTTGTGGTGTCCATCACTAAACCAAACGTTTTGCCATATACCTTATTTTCTTATACTGTTGTGGATTGAATTATACCCAGCCTTTACGGTGTAGATTCATGTCTTTCCCCAGCATCTGGAGTTTGGCAAGTTGATATGAATAGGAAACGATCCTTGGAGACAAGTTTGCAGCAACGTGTAGCCTTCCATCAGTCGTCCTGGAAATTCTAAATTCCTCCAGCCTACCCATCTACCATTTATGTGCCAGAGTCGAAATATCATTCATCGTTGAGATATTTTGGTTCTTCATCCAACGCTTGAGCTCCAAGAGATTATTGTTGTGTTGTATGTTGCCAACGTTGTCCTCACATATCTTAATTTTTTCCCATTGCCTATTGACTAGCACAGACCATCCTGAAGGACAAAAATCGATTTTTGGCATAGCTTCCAAACTGAAGACGTGCTTTGGTGTGTTGGGATCACGGCTAGGCATCTATCTTTGGTTCCTGACAAATATTATTTCTCAGCGCCTCCTTCCACCAAGATCTTCGACCTGAGATCAAGTTCCAGACGATCTTAGTCCCCAACGCTAGATTCATAGCAGTCAGATCCTTTATTCCCGCTCCTCCTTTGTCTTTTTGCTTGCAAACCGTCTCCCAACTGACCAAATGTAGTTTCTTGTTTCCATTTTGTTTTCCACCCTGCCAGAGAAATCGTTTCAGTTCTTTCTCAATCTCCTGAACAATCGTCTTGGGTGCTAAAGATATTGAGCATATAAAAATCGGGTAGGCTGTCAGAACAGAGTTTAAGAGGATCAATTTCCCTACCGGATTAAGCCAAATAGCTCCCAGAGATTGGATTTTATTTTTTTATTTTTTCCACCATCTCTTTCCAGTCTGATTTTTTCTTTTTTCCTTTGTGTATCAGGACTCCTAAATAACTGTATGAGTTCCAGTCTGTGCTTCCTTCATATCCTAGCATCTTGGAAATCCTAGCCATCGTTCTAGCCGGACAATTCCAACTATATATTTTGGTTTTATTCGCATCCACTTTCCCATCTGAGGCTTTGAGAAAAGTATTAATAACTTCTCTAAATCTTTCAGCAATTATGACAGAAGCTCCACCTAAAAGAATAGTGTCATCTGCATATTGTGCATGATTTGAATTTTTTACTCCTCTGGCGATCTTAAGACCTCTGAGTTCCCCATTATTTTGCATGACTTGAAGCTTCTTGCTTAAAGACTCGACTACCATGATATATAACAATTGGGAGAGCAGGCAGCCTTGGCGGAGTCCTCTAGAGGCATGAAAGAAACCAGCATGCCTGCCATTTACAAGAGGCGCGATCCAAGGGCTGCTTATGCAGGCTTTGAGCCATCTGCAAAAGTTTTTGGAAAATCCCATTTTCTGCATGATCTCAAATAAAAAGAAGTGATTGACCCTGTCAAAGGCATTTTCCATGTCTAGTTTGATGGCCATACCTTGCTGCTTGCTTTCTATGTTGGAGTGAATGGCTTCTTGGACAATGATTATATTATCCATTATTTGCCTACCAGCAATGAAACCTCCTTGAGTTTCCGAGATAATCTTTTCCATGACTTTTTTTAATCTTGTTCCCAGGATTTTGGTTAGAATTTTGTAGGAGGTGTTGCATAAGGAAATAGGACAGAACCTTTCAATCGATAGAGGATTTTTTTCTTTTGGAATCAGGGCCAGGAAGGTGGAGTTTGTGGCTCCTCCAATTTTTTTATTTTTTTTCGGTCCATTTTAACATTTTTTTAAGATCTTCTTTGATGATGTCCCAAGCAGCTCTCTAGAAGTTGATCGTCAACCTGTCTGGTCTTGGGAACTTGTCTTGTTGTAGGGTCCAGATTGCTTCAATAATCTCATTTTCTGTGATTGGTTTTTCCATCTCCTTGTTTTCTTCTTGAGAGATGCTAGGATGAATGACTGATAGCAAGTCTGCTTGGGCTAGAGGGTCCATCTCACCACTGTCAGTACGCAGTTGATTGAAATGATGCAATGCCAACTTCTTGATGTTGTCTTTCCCGGAAATAATTTGTTTATTACTGCCTTTCAATTCATTTATAAAATTGAAGCTCAGTCTGATTTTGGTTTGCTTATGGAAATAATTTGTGTTTTTGTCTCCAGCCTTTAACCAAAGTTGTCTAGATTTGATTCTAAGATGCTCTTCTTCATGTCTGGTTGCTTTTAGAACTTCATAGTTTAGGGCCTTTTCTTGAGTTAGGATTCCAGAAGTGACCTCTTCTTCATCCATTTTAGTATGGAGAGCATCCAAACTTGATTGGAGACACTTTTTGACAATAGCAGGCTCTGAGTAGGAGGTAGTTGCCTAGTATTTCAGAGAAGAGCAGAAAGCCCTAAGCTTTGATTCCCAAATGAAGCTGGGGGAGCCAGAAAAAGTGGTATTCCAAGCTAAATGAATTAGGTCAAGAGTTTTGGTATTGTTTAGCCAAAGGGGATTGAACCTGAAGGGTATAGGTCCCAGATCTGAGGGTAGGGAAAAGGAAAGGGAGATGGGCTTATGATCAGAAGTGGTTGATGAAATAATATGAGAAGAAGGAAGAAAATATTTCTGAATGAAGGTTGTACTTACCAGGAAGCGGTCTAATCTTGCAGCGATGTGTCTAGGTCCATCTTGCTTGTTGTTCCATGTGTATTTCCCATTTTTGGGCATAGGATTTAGTAGATCTAGATCTGCTATCAGATCCCCTAGCTTTTCGCTAAAAGGGTCTCTGATGATTGAGCCTCCTCTTTTTTCCAGGTTTGATTTTGTTGTGTTAAAGTCTCCAGCTATGATAACATCTTTCCCCTGTAGATCTGTCTTGAGAGTTAGTAAGGATTCCCAAAAATCCATTTTGTCTTTGTAATGGGTAGGACCATAAACATTGCAAATGTAAGTCCTTTCCAAGTTTCTTTTTTTTTCACTTCTACTAATAGCCAGTGCGTGTTTTCTTTTACTGATTTTATACCAAATTTATCTGCTCTGCTAAATGTTGCTATTCCACCTGAAGCGCCTCTCTAACTAATGACCTTCCCCTGTTGAATTTCCAGAAGAGAGATGACCTATTCATGACCTCGTCTTTTGGCATCTTTGTCTCTTGGATGAGAAAAATGTCTGGTTTCTCAGTATTTATAATGTTTTTCAATGCTCCTACCTTGATTGATCCTCCCAAACCTCTACAGTTCCAAGACACTAGTTTCATTATTTCTTGGCTGCATGAGACCCTGCACGGGGTCTGATGTCCGTGGATCTAGAAGCTTTGACATTCTGAAGCAGTCCTTCTATGCTGAGTTGCCTTCCTATTTCTATTTCTCTTTCTTCCTCTTTCTCTCTCTGTTGCTTTTGAGATTTTCTACCTCTTGTGGCTTGGGATGGCCCAAGCCTTGTTGCTTCCTGGGTTTCTTGAGATGATGATTGACCTGGAGATGCCAACTTCAGATTGATCCTACTTTGCTTAACCATTTCTTACCATGTTCCCCCAGGGGATGGCGATCTTTCATAATTTTTCCCCATGGTCTCTTCATCTCCTGCAACCATCTCTGCCCAATTCCCACCAGGAGAGGTCGATCTGTTTGGAGCCTTTTCAAGTACTTCTTCTACCACAAGTGGGGAGATGGTAGCCGGGGATTGAGTCCTGCTGCCTTCTATTCTGTGTTCCTTGTGATGGGCTTCTGGATCTGGTGTTTCCCCTTCTTTGATTTGGAGGGCATCAAATTGATTGTTGGTGAGAGTTCCTGTACGTTTTATAGGCTTCTCTTGAGTTTTTTCCAGTCCTTTTCCGAGGTTACTGGAAGAAGTAGGCATTGTTTTTTTTTCCTTATTTGCTTGTTGCAAGCCCTCTTTTGGGTTTTTTCAGCTTCTACCCGTGAATACTTAGGGCAGTTCTTTACGAAGTGTCCGTATTTGTGAAATTTCCTGCATTTGAATGGGAGTTGCTCGTAATCTACCTTTTGATAGAATTCCCATCCGTCCATGAACAGATTAACTCCTTTCAGTAGTCCTTTTTTCTAGGTCTACCTCTACACAGATCCTGGCACAGGCGAATAGAGGACCTTTTGGTTCGACTTTGTCTATGTATCTACCTAATGAGTTTCTGATTGATTGAAGGGCTTCATCATTACAGAAGTGAAGAGGGAGATGAGGTGACCGGACCCAGGCCAACACTACTGAAGGCACATCCTTTTCAGGATCGAAAGAAAGTGTCCATCGGTTGAGATATAGACCTCAGGGACCCATAAAATAAGGGCCACTTCGGAAGATAAGATATTTATCTTCTTTGTTTTCGAACAAGAAAGTGTAAAAACCCTTGCCACAGAAACAATGCTGCAAGCCCCCGGTGATGAGAGGCATCGAGTTTTTGGAAATCCAGATCTCGATGGATTTTGGAGATGGCCAGATCCCTGAGAATTGTCTGATAAGACCTCTCTTGTTCAGAGCTAAAGCTTTCATTCGTGAAGTTGCCGACATGATTTGAACTCTTGGAACAACTACTCGTTTCACAAAGTTTGAGACTGACGAAATCCCCGTAGAGATCAGGGTGGCTGCAACCAAAGCTTGAAAGGCTAGATCAAGATTACTTCTTGGTTCATCAAGAGGAGGATATGGTGGTTGGGATGCCATGATGCCAGCCTGGGGAGCACGAGGATAAGGGTTTCCCAATAGCTGAGCAGCTTGCAAATAGCTTGCCCCAGCCCACTGCTACGGCTTGGACGAGACCCTGATCGGCCCTCGACCTGTCACAACCTCGATCTCCTCGTCGATTATAGCTCCCCGATCATGCAAAAAAACATCTTATATATTCATTATTATTAAGTTTAATTTTAAAGATTATTATGATTATAAGGACAATTATTATTGTCCATTAGCGTGTCATTAGTAACTCAATCATATACATAGGACTTTTATGTATTATGAAAGTAAAAGTTCTTTGAAATTATTGTTTTCATTCATGTATGTCATGAATTTAGTTTTTATGATGGTAAGTATAAAAAAAAAATTGGTATTGGAGGAAGGTGGCTTAAACAAAAATTGAGGGAGGGAACTTTTTATGAGTATTTATACTAATAAGCAAGATCTAAGATGATAAGTAGGAGACTTATTGACACTTTTCATCATTTTTTTAAACTCGATTAAATACATTACACGATATGGATTAAACTCTATGAGCATAATAAATAATTAATAAGAAAATACAAATTATGTTTCCATTGTTAGTTTGTCTTCATTTGTGGGGCTAGCTTATGGTCTAGGGAATTGTAGAGACTCACATTTAACTTGGACCACACCAAACCTTAATATGTCTAGATTTTAAATGTTTCTTCCCAAGTGCCTCATTGATTAGAAACTTAACAAAACCTAACTTTAATATTATTTAATAATATTTTAAAATTTTAATTTTATTATTAAAATAAGTTCAAAATTATAATTATATTATTATAAAATTTTAATTTTATTGTTAAAATAATTTCAGAAATATATATACACACACAATTGATTTATCTACACCAAAATTTAAACTATATATATTTAGAGTTTTATTTATTTTTTTTTTTAACACAAACGGGTAATTTTATTTTGAGGAGGGATACCGATCTTTTTTGGCAAATACCAATCAACCTAATTACATATTTCGAAAGGGCCAGAGACTGCTCAACGCCTTATAGAGAGAGGGGGTAACCCATAAAAACAAAATACAACAACGTGAAGCACTATTACGGAATAGGATGGAAATAACTAGATTCCCCGTTAATGCTAAGAAAACCTTGAGGAAGAAGACAAGCTTTGTTAGCCAGGGCATCAACAAGATTGTTTAAATCCCGAAGAACGTGGAAGGATTCATCCATGTCAAATTCTCTCAATATGATCCTAATTATCTACAGAATAATATTCAAGGCAGAATTATTAAAGTTGTCAGTTGAATTTAAAGCTTTTATCGGCATCTCAAAATCACCAAAGATTTGTACAGACTTGAATCCTTCCTCCTTATCCAACTGGGACGCCACGAAGAGGCTGTAGCTTTTGGGCTAATTGTTTGACATAGTACCAAGACACCCGCTAAAACTGAAATTGATCATCTTGCCAGGAGAGAAAACCAAGCCCCCTGAATCAAAATTCATCCAATTTTTTTTAAAACCTTCCTGATTCCCACAAAACCTCCAAAAAGTGGGGCTGATAGGCTTAGCACAAATCGAATTATTCCTAGCAGCTTGAGAACAAGAACTAGTCCAACGTGAACTTGGCAGAGAAGACAATGAATGCCCAATAGATTTAGCAAACCATGATTTAGATTTGTAAGCCACGATCTGGGAGATCGAGATCTGGTCATTGAAAATACAACTATTTCTAGCTAGCCATAAAGACCACCACGTGAATTTCAAAATCGAGTGCCAATTTTTATTGACAATTTCAGAGATAGATTTCGCTGGACGTCTGTCATGCCAGGATGAATAAAAAGACATTACAGAGTTTTAAGAAGGGAACGAGCAGTTTACACCCGTGAAGTACCGGGGCTCAAACTTTTTGGAGAATTTGTAGACAACAAGGAGGTGGTGAGCTGTCTCCATGGTTGATTTGCAAAATCAGCAGTGAAAAGGGTCGTGGAATCCATGTTTCAAAAGATTTTCACCTGTCAGATTTTTGTTATTCAGTAGCAGCCAAGAAAAACAGTTTACATTTGACAGATAGTGGGAAACCCAGACTGTTTTCGAGATCGCAGGTGATAAGCATGAATAATGGGAAGGTTGAAGGGCATTGAAACCTTTGGCTGCAGGATAAAATTCATCAATTCCCCAACCCTAGCTATTTTTATGGGAGGAGTGGAGAGGGGCGAGGCCAAAAAGAGAAGAGAGCAACAATTTTTGTGGGGAATTAAGGCAAGTAGGAAGATCCGGGAGAGACCAACCATCCCAATAGCCATTACTGTCCCAAATGCAAATATCAGCTAATCAGAGGAGACCTTTATTTCTTGCCCAATTCATAATCTCTGTTAACGAAATTTTTGAGGAAAGAGAAGGGTTCCCGAAGATTTTATCCACCCAGAGAAGGATCCGTTTGCCATTGCCCGAGATTATAAATAGTTGATGGATAAAAAAAACAAAACCTTTTCTGCAAGAGTTCCAAATAGTAGTGCCAGTTGGTGTAGTATTAGAAGAAATATTTCTCATTGATCCTCCCTTTAGGTATTTCATTTGAAATATATTACTGAGAGGATAATTTTTGTTCACAAATAGTTACCAAATCAATTTGCCTCTCAACGCTAAATTAGTAAGACTAGGGTCTCGAATATGTAAACCACCTTCTGACATAGGTCTCTTAAGAACTTCCCAAATTACCAAATGAATCTTGTTATGGCTTCCTTTGCCGCCATTCTAGAGAAAATCTTGCAGTAGTTTAGAGATTTGAGTCAAGATACTCTTCGGGGCCAGCAACAAAGAGGACTGGAAAATATGATAAGTTGAAATACTTGCCTTAATCAGGATCAATTTCCCGGCCTTAGTCAATCATTGCCCACCCCAAGAACCAATTTTTGCCTTGAACTTACCTAAAACATCCAACCAAAGAGAGGGAGGGGACGATCCAAGAGTTAAGGGAAGCCCCAAATATTTTATCTTCTCCCACTTGATGAAGTCGGGGAAGCCCAAGAAATTTGCTATTCGAAGAATATCTGAGTGATCTATATTCCAACCATATAGTGCACTTTTGTTTTTGTTAATCAATTCTCCTGAGATAAGGAAGATTTTTTGGAGAATTTCATTAAATGCTCGGGCAATCTTCATAGAGGCCCCTCATAGAAGAAGGGAGTAATCTACAAAAAGAGCATGGCTGATTGGGTCCACACCCCTAGCAATCTTAATGCCTGGGATATAACTAGCTTCCTTTTCAACTATGAGCTTTCTACTAAGAGTTTCAGCCATCAAGATGTATAGGAAGGGAGACATCGGACAACCCTGGCGGAGACCTAAAGAAGCTTTGAAAAAGTTAGTAGGTCTACCATTGACAAGTGGCACTATCCAAGGCCCGTCACTACAAGCTTTGATCAAGTTTACAAACTCAAAGCAAAAGCAAAAGAGAGCAGGACATCATAGAGGAAGGGGAGCTTCACTCTATCAAAGGCGTTCTTCATATCCAACTTAATTAACATACCTTTCTCCATCCTTTGGAATATTGAATGAAGAGCTTCTTGAACTTGGATGAGATTATCCACTAAATGCCTGCCTTTTACAAATCCCCCCCGAAGAGGAGAGATCAACTTACCTAACAAGAGCTTAAATCTGTTGTCTAGAAGTTTGGCAAGAATCTTGTAAGAATCATTACACAACAAAATAGGACATAACCTATCGAAGGAAAAAGGATTGACTTCGCTGGGGATAAGGGCGAGAAATGTAGAGTTAGTACACCCTCCGACTTTTTTCTTTTTTTTGGAAGGCAATCACCATACAGATAAGATATGTTTTAATGATGGGCCAATAGACTTTGTAAAAACGAAAAGAAAATCCAACTGACCTAGGAGATTTATCTGACTCCATAGCCCAGATGAATTCAACAATTTCCTTTTCAGAGAAGGGATTCATTAAAACCATGTTATCCTCAGCACTGACAAGAGAAGGAACATTATCCAAAAATTTGGAAGACACTTCCTCATCAGAGAGACCATCATCCTGAAATAAAAGCTGAAAATGCCCACTAGCAGGATGTTTAAGAAGATCTTAACCTTTTATGGTGACCCCCTCACCGAAGGAGATTTCATAAATATGATTTCTGGACAACCTAACCCTACATTGACGATTGAAGAATGCAGTGTTCTTATCACCTGCCTTCAGCTAGAGGCTTTGAGACTTCAGCCTGAGATGTTCCTCTTCCTGTCTAAATGATTGGGCAGTTTTAAACTGAGCAAGTTGTTCCATAGCTAATTTAAAAGTGGTAATATCTCGATCCTCCATTCCAATTTGAATTGCAGTCAGCTCTATCACACATTCTATCCTGTTGGTCGTAAGAGAAGGAGGAGGAGTTTTAAGCCACTTCTTCAGGGTAAGTTTAGTGTTCTTCAATTTATGTTCCCAGACAAAACCGGGTGAACCAACTACATATTGTGCCTAATCCCGAGTTACGATATCCATAAAACCAACTCTCTCAATCCAGAGTGGGCTGACCTTAAACAGGATTGGCCCGAGTTCCTCTTCTTTTTCAAACATCAAAGAAATTAAATAGCATTGAGACGTGAGATTAGGTAGAATTTTAGATGAGATAATGGATTTCCCATCTAGCAGAGAGTTGTGAACAAGAAATCGATCAAGCATGGCAGAGATGCTTGTGGCACCCACCCTATGATTGGACCACGTAAAACGCCCAAGATTGGGTTTTAAGTCTATCAAATCCCAAACTTGAATCAATTCCTCCACCGTATCATGCATAAAATCCTTACCTCGCTATGCTCCTTTTTTTTCATTCAGGGCTAAGGAAATGTCCAGGCCGCCTGCTATAATTGTATTTTCTAGAGAATTGACCTCAAGGAAGTCTGTTAACAATTTTCGGCATGCTTTTTTTTCAATGTAATTAACAGGGACGTAGAGATTAAAGGGGGTGGAAGAGAGCTTACTGAAGAAATGATAGAGCTCTGAAAAATATCTAGTGTTGGGTGGCAGACCATTTTTTTAACTAAAATTTCTCATCGGACCATAGAGTTGCTAATCCCCCATAGGTGCCTCTAGCACTAACAGCTTTGCCAACGTTTAGTGTCCATTTATTTTTACTTAAGAAATGGAGAGCTTCCTCCTCAATATTGGTCTCTTAAAGCAAGAGAATATAAGAAGGGACCATTCTCATTAAATATTTGACTGCTTCAGCTTTGGTTGGGCTCCCCAATCCCTTGCAGTTCCAAGATACGATCTGCATTACTTACTAATTGGGGAGGGAGTAATTACTCCCTTTGGGGGCCTGGTTCTCTTATTCCTCCCATATGACATTTCAATGGTGGATTGACTTCCTTGTGTCTTAAGCCTCTCAGCCTCTTCTTCCCGAACCTCCTTCTTAGACTTCTTGCCAACCTTTTTTGGAGAGTTTTTCTATGGAATCATCATCAGAAGATCTAGAGCTTTCGGCCGGCTTATTTCGAGTAATGTCTAAATAAGAAGGAAAAGAGCTAACACCAATAGGAGAAACTTGGGAAGGTTCTCCAGCCCAGGGAGGAACCGATAAAGAAGGACCAGCTTGATCAGAATATACTGTGTTTACTTCAGGTTCTATCTCAAGCCCATCAAATTGCTGCATTTCACATTCTTCAAGGTCAGGAGAGCTAAGGACAACAAATTGAGTAGAAGGAGCTTTGGAGATATCAACAACCTGAGGAGTAGGAGGATTATTCCCAACAACAGAGTCACCTTTCATGGATTTACCTTTCTTCTTGGGACCCTAATTGGAGTTCCCTGCTTTTTGGACTTGGATCCACTGATCATCTTTCTCCTTTTTTATTTCCTCTTCTGATTTTTTATTATAGTTTCAGGCAAAATGGCCATAACCATGGAAAAATCGGCATTTGAAAGGAATTTGTTCATAATCCAACTCTTGGATATGTGACCATTTTGCAACTGTTAACCTAATTTCCTTAGGCAGACCAGTCTCCAAATCGACTTCTACACATATTCTTGCACATGAAAATTGGTCTTTCCTTTTGGCCCTGCCAATATATTTACCAAGTTCGTTCCCAATGGTTTCAAGGGATTCTGAGTTCCAGCAATGCAAAGGAAGATGCGGGAGCCTTACCTAAACAGGGATAGCGGACGAAACATCTTGAGTGGGATCAAAGTCAGGGGTCCACTTGTTCAAGTAGAGCCCTTGAGGGCCCATGAAGTATGGACCATTCCAAAAGATAAGGTCGCAGTCCTCTGTAGAGTAAAAAACGAAGACATAGTAGCCTCTTCCAACAAAATTATTTCGAATGCCCTCAGAAACTAAGGGCCTCCAGTTTCTCTGCACCCAACCATCAATGACTTTTGGAGAAGGCCATAGGCTAGTGAATTGCCCGATAAGCCCACGTTCACCAAGCTTAAGAGCCAAACGACAGATCCGATCAGCACGCAACTCCACCAAAGGGATATCAACTTTCTTGACAAATTTCCGAGCAGGTTCCCCTTCCTCTTGCCACAGGAAGCAATCTATCTCTTGAAATCCTTGAGGTTAAGAGGAAGAGACAAAGGAGGAATCCCTCCGGAATCCATAAGGCACCTCCAAAAGTCAGGGAGACCCTTAGCACAGACAGAATGAACAAAATTGCCCAAGAATAGGCTCCAGACTTAGAGAGACAAGCCCACCGAGATTCAGCTACCAATCCAAGAGGGGAGGAGCAACTGAAGACAATTAGCAAGCCATGAACAATGAAGCTCTGCCTCTAGATGAACTCCACGCAAACACCAGTGCTTGCAAACTAGCAACGACCACAAGCCTCTAGACAGGGAATCCCATGGAGAGGGACAACCAAAAAGCTCCAATTTATCTGGCCATACACCACTCCCACCTGCAAGGAAACAAGTAACACAGACAATCCACTAGCAAAACAATCCAGCAAGGAACCAGAAGGTTCAACGCAGATCAAGAAAATTAGAAAAAAAATTCTTTGAGTAGAAAAAAATCGTTGTCTTCCTTCTTGAGGGTTGGATCATTGTTATTTTAAACTTTGATTTAGTTTTATTTATCTATTAACATAAATCTATATAATAAAATCCTCTCACTCCATTAGTAACATAGTCAATATCTATGAGATTGATGCTTTGCGAGCTTGACCATCTCTTTGATGGGAGGGTTATCATATTGATATGTATGCAATGTCACCCTTTTCCATGCTATTGAAACCCAAAGGTTGTGATATGGATTTAATGTATTCCTTTTTTATGTTGAAAACTTCAGCAACATAGTCAATATGTATGTGATTGATGCTTTAAAAAAAAGTGAATGGGAACTTAACCCGGTCTTTGATGTGAGGGTTATCATATTGATATGGATTCAATGTTTCCCTTTTCTCTGTTGAAAATTTTCAACTCCTTGGGTGTGTTGAAGATTAGTTTTATTGGTCTAAAGTATTTAGAGCTGATGATATTTATATTATTTATCAATTTGATTGGTTAAAAATATGAAAAAATCTATATTATTCTTTCAAATTTATTAGATGATTGGAAATAAATATAAAAAGAGTATGTATTTCCTCCTACAAAGTTATAGGTTCAAATGTAGAAGGGGTAATAGGTATACACCTCCATAGACTTTAGCAATCAAATCATTGTGTAGAGGGGGTCCATTGTCGTACAAATAAAGGACCTCCTTGTCTCATACACCCATTTCATTTTTTGTTTAGTTGGGAGCTTAAAACTAGATTATTATTATTATTATTATATATTATAAGGTAGCGAAACCTATCCTAACTTACTTGTCAAAATGATAGCGACGATCATTTTTTGTTGTTTTTGTAAGTATAGTAATCACATTAATAAAAAGAAGTAAAGCCTTCTAAAACCAATTACAAGGTACAAAATCAACTTTTTCCATCTTTAACAGAGTTGATGCAGAAAGGTAATAATAATACTAGACCTCCCTAACTCCATACTTCCTTACTTCCCATCCCACAGACACAATTCTTCCTTACTTCCCATCCCACATATTCAATTCTTAAAGAGAAGTGACCAGCATTTATTTATTTATTTTTTAAAAAGCTTAGTCAATGCCAAAATAGCCCCCAACATTACAATCAAAACCCCACAGACTCAATCCCAAAATATTTTTAGAAACCCTGAAGGCTCATATTTCATACCAGCACAAAATCATTCAGGAATCATCCATCAGCTTGAGGTAATCTAGATTATCAAAAAAACGCTGACAAACATTACAAAGCCAAGCTTTAGTCTCGTCATAAGCTGGACTATACAAACCAAAACAGGAGATCACTATATCTGATGACACCGATAAAGTCGCAAAAGGAACTGTCCCTAAGAATAGACCATAGTTATGCAGATAAGACATAACACCAAGCAAGAGAAGAAACACCATCAAGATCATTAGAAACCTCAAAAAAAAACCAGAAACAAAGGGATAGCGACCCCAAACTTCAAACTATAGCAGAATATAAGATAAATCCTGACTAAAGTTCTGAGAGGAACCAAGACAAATTGGTTTTGCTGCACCAAAAATCGAAGGAGCAGGAAATTGAAAACCCAAGAAAGCAATCAGGAAATCAACTTTATCTTCAACCCTCTTAACTGAAGCTTCCACAAAATGAATCAACTTAGAGATAGCAGTCTACCAAGACTCGGGGTAAGGATTGCCTGAATAAGGAGACTGACGATCCCACTCAGCTCTACCCACCAAGTTTTTCATTACCCAGAACAGCGCAACCAATTTTTCATAAAGACTTGTGTGGCCCACGGTATGGCCAGGGTCCAAAATCCACTCCTGCGTCTTCTTAGACTCATATTTCAATTTTTGAGAGTCAAGTTCATCCTAAAGACGATGTTCAGTTGCAACAATGCAATTCTGGATGTCCTGGGGAAGTTCCAATTCAAACATTCGAGACTCCCATAAAGCCTGACATTGTGCACGAGATGCCACCTTAGGAGAGTCTGATAAAGAATGCTCCCGTTTCCCCTCTCCTTTATCACTCATCTTAATAAACCAGATATTACTAGTCTAGCCACGAATAAAACACTCACAATAATAACGCACAAGAACACCCGATAAGCAGCTGATGAGAGTTTCGACACCTTACACCAGAATATATAACCTCATATTGGGGTGCGACATGATGGACACAATTTACAAATTAAATACACAATCCCTCACTCAAGTCTTTAGAGCAGACTCGCCATTAATACCTTTCACCTGATCCTCAGAGCACAGTACAATATGTGTACTAGAATCCATAAGATATATGAAAAAATATGCCCAAACCATCATCTGGCCAGAATATTAAATCAAAGATTACACCTATCAAGTGTCACGTGCTTAGAGAGAATATAAGACTGCATTAACAATTATTCTGACCTTCGATTTGGATGCTAGTACAGTCGCTAGAGATAAGATCTTGAGACCGAGATCGAGCGGTCATGTCCAAAAGCAGATGCCAATCTTGAGCTCTAAAAGGCTGACATGTACCAACCCCCATGTCAGCCAGGTAACCTGCCATCTTGTTACCCTTTCGACGAACATGTGAAAAACTGACTGCTTTCCCCTGAATGAGACTTGTTCGTAGAGCCACGATTTGACTTTCCAGGTGCCATGAAGATGAAACTTTAGAACCTTGAGAGCCATTATGCAGTTTAGAAGCGATGAGAATAACCAGCTGTTAATCTCCCTCCACTATAATCAATTCATGAAAATTTTCCAAGACCCATTCTAACCCTTGAATCAATCCTTTAATCGCTGCTGCATTGTTGGAGTCAATACCCAAGAAACCATAACCATAACCAAGCATTTTACCTCTGCAATTACGAAGAATAAATCCATGTCCCGCCTTTCCAGGATTACCCTTAGAAACTCCATCAAAGTTTAGCTTCAAAAAACCATTTGGAGGAGGATTCCAACACTCCAAGCTTGAATTAAACAGATGGATTTTCTGGTGAAGCCGAACAGAAGTTTTATAATTATCCAGACCCCAATCCGCCAGAATCTGCCTTTTCGTCCCTACTAACTCGGAGTCTTTTTTATCCCAATTAGTCAGAGAGATGGTTTCCTTCAATTTGGAATTCAGACATTGCCAGACATTTAAGAGAGACAAAGACTTTGAGAGAAAAAATTTCACATTTCATTCATTCCAAATAGCCCAAATCAAAAAATTGGGAA
This sequence comes from Pseudotsuga menziesii, assembly GCA_001517045.1. Classification (NCBI taxonomy): domain Eukaryota; kingdom Viridiplantae; phylum Streptophyta; class Pinopsida; order Pinales; family Pinaceae; genus Pseudotsuga; species Pseudotsuga menziesii. The sequence continues at coordinate 43,654 of LPNX010395542.1, forward strand.
AAATTTCCCAAAGTCGGTTCAAGATTTGACTATGGAACAGATTCTTAGGCCAATAAAGCAAGGTTCCCACCGAGTTCTGCCTAATTTGAGCAGAACGATGAAACAATACCGCACCATGATCCCAAAGAGCTGGCGAAAATAAACAGTCATCCAGAAGATGTAAAGATGTTTCCTTAGCTTGCTTTCATAGAGGGCACTGGTAAGGTCCATACATCCCTCGTCTTTTTAAATTATCCTCAGTTAAAATTCTTTTATGCATAACAAGCCAACAAAAAATAGTGATTTTTGGCCATAATTTTTTCCCCCAAAGAGTGCTCCAAGATGAAACAATTGGGATTTCAAAGGTTTGAAAGAGAAGGATATAGGATTCTTTGAGAGAAGATACCCCTTTCAGACCATAACCCCATTGAAGCTCGTCATTGCCTTCCTATCTGCGAATACATCACATATTAAGCTCTTCCTTTAGCTAGGAACATTCCTGGGATGGACCTAGGTGTTCCAACCAACTCTGATTCACCAAAGACCGAGAGAAAGAACCAGGACGCTGAAACCCCCAAAGGTCAGCTACTTTGCATAAATTTCTAGTGATACAAGCCGCTTGGAGCTTTGGACAATGCCCCGATCGTTCCAACGGAGGAAGTTGTTGCCAAGCATTCTCCCAAAAGCGAGCAGTTTGGCCATCACAAATTTCCTAGAAACCATGTTGTTGAATTAGGCTATGACCTGCCCAAGCCGTTTTCCATATGTGAGAACCAACTTTTTCTTCATAAAACCTAATTAATTCGCGACAATCCCAGTGGGAGGCATATTTGGCTGCCCATAATTTATCCCAAGGCTCCTGGGAATGAGTTATCTAGCGCTACCAAAGCTTAGCTTCCACTATTAAACTACTTTTTCAGGATCTCTAAGCCCTAAACCTCCTTGAGATTTCGGTTTGTAGATAGTATCCCAATTAACCAGAGCCCATTTATGAGGATCTTGAGCACCGCTCCACAGGAACTTTTTTTGGATATTCCTCAAATCCTGAAGAATTGATTTAGGCACCAACATAGTTGAGAACTAATAAGTAGGAAAAGCTTGAAGCACTGATTTGACAAGAACCAAACGGCTCGGCAAATTCAGAGCTTTCAAAGTCCAATTACTCAACCGCTTCTTAACTTTATCCACTAGTTCCATCCAGGAACTCTTTTTCGACTAAGAATTATAAGAGGAGTGCCCAAAAAAGTAGCTGGAAGACAACCTTCAGAAAAACCTAAGATACGAAGAATATTACGACAAGTAATACTAGGAGTGTTAAAGAAAAAAACCTGGGGTTTTTGCACATTGACTTCCAAACCAGAGGCACTGCCAAACTAATCCAAGCACTTGCGAATGCTAGAAGCTTCCTGGACAGAGGGATATCCCATAAGCATAGTGTCATCAACAAACTATTGGTGATAATGGCTAGCCCCATCTAGAGTACCACGTAAGCCTCTTATAGAATTGGCCTCTTTTGAAGCAGAAATAGATTGGCCCAGACCTTCAACCATAAGAATAAACAGAAAAGGTGATAAAGGATCCCCTTGACAGATACCATGAGTTGGAGTTATGATACCTGAAGGAATCCCATTAACTAAAATTGAAAAAATGCCGATGACATCAAATTCATAATCCAGTTAACCCAGGCCATACTGAAACCGAATGCTACCAGCATTTTTCTGATAAATTGCCAGTTGAGTTTATCATAAGCTTTGGCAATGTCAATCTTAACCAACATGCCCGACAACTTTTTATTTTTGATGGAATGTAAGATTTCATGAACAAGAATAATCCCATCTGAAATCTTACACCCCTCCACAAACCTTGATTGTTCCGGAGAGATTAGAGAAGGCAAAATAGGTTTTAAACGATTAGCAATTACCTTGGTAATAATCTTATAAATCACATTACAAAGGCTGATAGAACGAAATTTATTACGAGAATGGCACCCTCACTTTTAGGAATGAGAGTTAGAAAAGTACCATTTAATGCTGGAAGAATACGCCCAGATAATCGAGATTGTTTTACAATATTCCAAACATCAATTTTAATCATCTCTGAGAAGTGATGAAAAAAATTAACAGTAAAACCATCACGGCCAGGTGAGGTGCCTTCCTTCATTTGAAAGACAGCCTCCTGGACTTCTCGGAGAGAGATGGAGTTCATTAACATTTGGTTTTGTTGCCTTGAAACCGAGGAGGGAATCCGAATAGTAATGACTTCAATGTCAGAAGAACGATCCCTTTGAGGATCAGATAAAATATCTGAAAAATGAGAGTTAAGTAAATCCTCAATTTCCTCCCTACCTTCCAAAAGGTTGCTTGCTTCATTTTTAAGGGAGTAAATTTTGTTCTGAAACCTAGATTGGATGACAGAATGATGAAAGAATTTGGTGTTCTTTTCTCCCTCATGAATCCACTTCATACGAGATTTCTTCCACCAAAGGAGTTCCTCTTGTTTTTCCCGTTCTTCAAGTTGTTTTTCCACCAACCGTTCCTCCTGAAGTAGAGCTAAGGAGTAACCTTCATTAAGCCCAATGGACTGAATCTCCTGAAGACGGATCTCAAATCTATTTTTTTCCCAGAAAATATTCCCAAACTCTTCCTTATTCCGTTTCTTGATTTTAGATTTCAGAGCCTTCAGGTTCTGTTGAAAAGACCACATATTAGCCACCTGATTTGAATGCAATTCAGCCCACCAAGTTTTAACTTTTTCATTGAAGTTAGGATTAACCATCCAAAATTGCTCAAAATGAAAGGGCTTTTTGAATTGAGACCCCAGACCACTCCATAAAATCTCAATTGGCCAATGGTCAGACCCTCGACTAGAGAGGGTCGAACTATGAATTTCACTTCCTAAATTAATGACTGATTTAGAAACTAGAAAAAGGTCCAATCTGGAAGCAATATGGTGGTCCCCTGTTCGTTTATTATTCCAAGTAAACCACCCAACCCCTGGAGTAATATCAACAAGACCCAGATCTTCAATAGTATCGCGGAAAAGATTACATTCCTCCTCTAGACAATGCCTACCACCTTTTTTTTCCTCTAGAGAAGTGATAAGATTGAAATCACCTCCAACCACCCAATGCTCAAAAGGCATACAGGTTTTCAAATTGGAGAGGGTTTTTAAAAAACTACGCTTATCACTCGAATGTTGAGGAACATAAACATTCGTAAGTAAACCTGAGATAGGAAAACCAACCACTTTAAAAATGGCAGAGATAGAATTACGGGTTCGTAGAAAATCAGAAAGGGAAACCCGAGACGGATCCCATAAAATACATAAACCTCCAGAAAAACCTTTAGAATCAATACCCATACTCTCACAACGCGTCCATATTTTACTCCTGCGTTCCTGAATAAAATTGTCTTGACATTTGGTTTCTTGTAAAAAAAACAATAGCAGGATTAGATCTCTTAATCTTCTGGCAGAGAATTTTCATTTTTCTCCGGCTATTAATGCCTCGAGTATTCCAGGTAAGGAGTTTCATTAAAAACAAATTTAAAGACCAAGAGCAGCTCTGATTGTCGGATATTGACCCGAATCAACCAACCGCCTTCCTACATCCGCTACTCTATGTTTATTGGATTTGTGTCCCGGTTTCTTGCCATTCTCTTCACCAAATCTTTTTGTTTCTTTAAAAGAACCTGAATTAATGCCTAGAGAATTTGAGAATTTAGCTTTAAGAATGGCCTCTTTTAAAAGACTAACCTGTTCTTAAGGAACATAGCCTTTAACTTTATCCGAACAGGCTTTCTCAATTCCTTCAAGATCTAAGTCACCTATATCCATTTCTTCTGATTCCTCTAAGAAATCAGGTTGCAGGGAAGTATCCATTGCTTCGACTTCTGCTCTAGCTGCTTGTTGGAAATTTCCAATATGGATATCCTGGGCTATACTTGGACATGAGGGAAGTCTTGATGGTTGACCAATCTCTGATTTGGAAAAATTACCCTCGGGACTTCTTGAATCCACCAACTGTCCTGCCTATTTACTCAAATTTTCAAAGGAATTATAACTACTTATCTTCTTGGCAAAGTCTTGAGGATCTTGTTTTTTATGTCCTCATTTACGAGAAGAAACTTTAGAAAACCTAGAATCTGTTGGATTCAAAACCTTATTAGCCAACGGTTTGGGATGATTCAAAGGACATTCCCTAAATAAGTGACCATACTCATGGCACCGACAACATCTAGAGGGAACCTGTTCGTAGTCCAAATTTTGAAGCCATTCATCAACGTCCCAAAGCAGCCTGATAGCCTTTGGAAGAGCCTTGGATAGATCCATGTAGATATAAATACGAGCAAAGGCAGTGTATCTCTGAGATTTAGTTTGCTCTGAAATTTTAATAAATGAACCCAAACAGTTACCCAATTCTTCTAAGATTTCAACATCCTAATATTCCTGAGGGAGCGAATATGACCGAATCCAGACTGGAGCAATCCGCATATCTTCCTTTTCCTGACAGAATTTCTCTTTCCAAGGACGAAGGAAAAGACCCGCAAAATAATAGAAATATGGACCACCGTCGATAATCCGATTCCGATCTTCTTGACTGATAAAAGAAACAGTAATAAACCCCTTCGGTCCTATATGTAAACCATAATGACCTTTAGGTTTCCATGTCGAGTTAATCCACCGAAGCAGAGCTTTCTCTGATGGTTGTAACCCAATGATTTTTCCAATCAAAGCATGATCCGTCATAAACTAAATTTTTTCCCTAATATTTGCAGACTTAACTAGCATGGAAGGAATAGCTGATGTTTTTGGAAAGCATTGACCAGGTTTACGATCCATACTAGTAGAATCAGGCAATTCACCTTGAATTATCGGTATCATAATTTCCCCAATAGTCAAATTACCTTGGTCAGGAGGATGACAGTTCAGGGGATCCCCCCCCCCATTACCATAGAAAGATACCAAGCTGAAATGGCCTGCTAAAAACTCCGTTGGACCTCCCACCTCACTTCTTGGAGCTCATTCGTCCGACAGTGACGATCATTATCACTAAGTGCTATCCGCGAATGTGAGTTGACTCATCATTGTTATTTAAAATCACACCACTTGAAATAACTAGTTGGTAATCCATAAAGAGCAGACTTCCACTTCTACTATATACCTCTAGACCTTTGTGAAATTTTTAATAAGAACTTTAACCAGTTAAATAATGAACAATTTATATTTATTAAAACAATCCATTTAGAATTTTCAAAATAAATATTAAAAATTATAATGATAACTTCAACCAATTTTATTTTCATTAAAAATAAATATTGAGAATCTCAATCAATTAAATGTTCAAAGTTTTCATTTATAGTTTCTAAAATAAATATTAAAAATATATAAGAAATTTAAAAAGCTAAAAAAAAATTTAAATAAGAAAACAAATCCATTTAAGATAATTAATTTTAAAGAAAAATTGTAAAAGCCAATGATTTATCTATAATAAATGCTTATGAACAATAAAAACTACAAATTATAGCCAACAAAAAGAGAAAGGAAGAGTTAAGGACGTGGCCCTTTTTGTATCCTTCGATTCCAACTTCGTCATTTCCTAAAAAATAACAAGCACGCGTTGCTTCAATTCCCCATTTCTAATGCCACTTACTTACGATACACTAAAAACCTCACTCACTAAACCTACAATTCATAAATTGAATGCAATTTTATTTCTTCGTTGTGATGGCAATAAAAAATTATGCTTAGATGCAATGATAATGATGCAGCTTGAGGTCTGGTTTTCGTGAGAAAATAACCATTGGCTAAAATTGAAGCATGTATTGCAAAACCTACTCTATCATGAGAATTTATGAAGGACGTGCACACAACCCTTATCACACATTGCAACACCGTCTATACCCATGGAATAAGTTCGTCTTTCTTGTCTACCAACTCTATTGATCTCAACTAGCCTTCTTGAAAAGATGATGTGGATCATTAATAGATAATAACAAAAGATTGCCGAAAGAATTGCAGGATTAAAGAGCTCTACAATTGTGGCGAAGAACATCAGGCTACCTACTTTCACTTTGACAAAAGCAGTTCTATCCTTACACACATTATTCGACTACCTATTAAGTAACTGTATATCGATGTTAACTCAAGGCCCCTAAGGGTTTATTTATTAAGAAGTTGCCATGATTGTAAACGACACACATTCTTCGACTGCCTATTAAGTAATTGTATATCAATGTGTTTTTTTGTAAGTTAAGGAACATTGTATTGTTGGAAATGAAAGCAATGTTACAAACAATTACCGCTACCTACCCGAAGGCCAAGTAAGGCGGAAAGGAGTAGTTGTTTTCTAGAAGAAGATCCTATAACACTCAATAGGAATGGCACAATTGAACACTAAAGCTAGATCCAAAATAGGATCATAGCAGAGGGTAGTTGAAAGAGAAGCTATGATAAGGAGATCACAAAGAAGATGGTCCCAGCCCTGAATCGAGCTGAGTTTCAGGTCTTCCTTTTTTCCCTTATTTTTTCTTGACTTGTATCCATCCCCCTGAGGCTGGGTACTCTAAGGCCAGTTGTCACACGTCACGGGAATCATGGTGGAGTTCCTTATCAAAATACAAAGAGGAAGATTCATGATATCGTTTTTGCCCTTGTGGAAGGCCACTTTTCGTGCTTTCATCTTCTTGAGGAGGCATGTGCACCTCAGGCGGAGGTGGAGTGGGTCTCTAATCCTATTTTTCTAGGGGCGAGTCTTCATCAAGATGGCCATCTTGATTGTTTTCTTCATGTAGGGGCATTTAGGCTTGCCAGCTTTTGGCTCTGTGGGCCTTTGATGTCTTTTGTTGTTGGGTCTTCCTTTGCGGGCATGCATTGACAAGGTGGCCCGTGTGTCTGTATATCTTGCACCTGAAGGCTGTGTTTTCATAGTCCAAGGATTGACTCCAGATGGAGCTGCCTAGTTTTAGGTTGATCTTGTTGGGAAGCCCCAAACTGATGTCAATGGTGGCGCAGATTGAAGACCGATTGAGTCCAGAAATGGATTGGTAAGTTTGGAAGCCATACCCAGATGGGAACCTTCATCACTACCATTGTTAGAGGATCAAACTCAGGGAACCAGGGGGTTATAAAAAGCCTTGCAGATCCCCAGAACCAAGGCCCTTTGCTCATAACAAAAAGAAGATCTTCTTGAGAAGGAAAAATCACTAGAAAAACCCTTTAGAGCAAAGTAAAACCTGAGATTCCTTGGGCCAGTTTGAGTTGATCCACGCGATGAGATCTTTTGTTTTTTGCCACAATCCATTGAATATGCAAATTAGGGTCTTCTCCTTGAACTGGAGAATGTTCTGAATGACTTATGGTTGCTTAATATCCAAGGTGGGAACCCTCTTGGATTTATCTACAATGTAGACAGAGTGTGGGCTCTAGACCGAATTTTGTGCATCAGAGAGCCCCGCTTGTGTTGCATCCTTGAAGGACTTAGGCTGAGAAACAAAGGGTCTATTGTTTCCTCCCCGTAGGCTGGCTACCATGGATATGTAAGCGTCCTTTGATATCCCAAGGCTGTGGAGTTGTCGGTGGTCTGAGAGTTGTCGTCCTGCAAATATAAGCCCCTGTAGTCATCAAGGGGTTCCTTCTAAATGTTGAATAAAGGATTTCAGTTGTAAAACAGAGATTAACTAGGTCACTCGCAAGCAGAGAGAGACCCCCTTCAGATATCTTACGAAAATCGAGAAGGCTTTAGGATATTAAGGAGTTGGAGTGACCAGGTCTGAAAGGGATTGGTCTCTGATCAATTTTGTATTTGTAGAGGATACAAGGGCTCATGCATCGAGACTGCGTAAACCCAAGCCTCATCTCTCTTTCACTCCCCATTACCTTGATAGCTTGAAAAAGAGGCTCTGTTTGGCTATGTAGCCTAGAAGCTTCTTGGACTAGGATCTGTGCAAACCTGGTTCGCATGCATGTTTCTTGTCGGAGCTGGTAGACAAAGGCTCCGAACACGAATGCGAGGAGAGGCGCCTAGCCATTGGGGGGTTGCGTCTATTTGGGGCGGCGATGGAACTCCTGCGGATACCATTGAACTGAACCCTAAAATCTCCTGCGTGCAATGAACCCGACGGCCATTACTGGTGGTCTTCTCCTCCCACTCAGGCTTAGCAAACGATGCAGCAGAAACCATGGAAACCATGATCGCGGATGCCATTGCTCCAGCATCAATCTTTTTTTTGCCAAGTCAATTGTATATCAATGTTAACTTAAGGCCCCTAAGGGTTTCCTTATTGAGAAGTCACCATGATTGTAAACTATGACAAAAATTAACCAACCTATTCGCAATATTTAATGCGCTGAAAGTTGTGCAACAGGACGTTGGATTTGAATTTGCTTGAGATCCAATAGCTTGTTGTGCAGTTGTCGTCGCATTAAATGTTGGGCAGAAAGATAGATATGATCATCGTAAACTACACTAAATCGATACGGACTCTGACGCCACCCTAATTTCTTCAACATTTATGGCATAAAAAAATGGTAAAAGCGAGGTATCCCTCTTTATTCCACTCATTTTGCATCACCACTGCACATAATGTTTACCATCTCTATAAAGATTTACCCACACACGATACCTCTCCATACAAAGGTAAGGGAGAGTCGTGAATGGAATGATGGCAAATTAGTGGATGATGGCAAAAATTTGATCCATGTTCAACTTTTTAAGAGAACCTTTGGTTTCCTAATAATCATGTTTTTAATCATTGTGAGTTAATTTTTGTTTATTTTCTTAATATATATTTATATCATAATAATAATTATATTATATATAATTTGTAATAATGTTATAATGGTTTGAATATGATTTATAATAATAATGAAAGTTAAAAAGTTGAATAAAACTAAAACTATTACATATTAATTAACAAGAGCCACGAGGTGGCAATGTCCCCGACATTGCATTCGTGATAGCTCGTGGTTTGCAATTGCATATGCAAAAAACTAAAACTCAATAAAAATAGATTAAATTTTGTTATAGCCTACTTAAAACTCAATAAAAATAGAATAACTGTTGTTATCGCCTAGGTAGGCATCCTTTTGATGATTGTAGAGATTTGACTACTTAGAAGACTCTAGACTCAAGTTCTATTTCAATGGTCCGTGATAGCTAGTGGTTTGCAATTGCATATGCAAAAAACTAAAACTCAATAAAAATAGATTAAATTTTGTTATAGCCTACTTAAAACTCAATAAAAATAGAATAACTGTTGTTATTGCCTAGGTAGGCATCCTTTTGATGATTGTAGAGATTTGACTACTTAGAAGACTCTAGACTCAAGTTCTATTTCAATGGATCCAAAGTGAGGATGAGCTTTACCAGCTTTGCCATAATGAGTACTACATCTCAAATAGGCCATGAAGGGCATAAAGATAAGCCTAAATACAGAGTGGGGATGCACCATTTTTTATTGGCTAGATGATAAATTGTTGATGCTTGTTGGGTGGTTAAGTTAATTCCTTCAGTATCAGAGTAGGAAACCAACTTCTCCTTCTAAAAGTGTACCCACCTCTCTCTTGGAGTTGCACATTTGGGCTTGAAAAGTAACTTATCCTCTAAAGGAAGGGTAGAAAGGCAAATGAAATGCAATGAGTGAGGACACCACTCCATATAGGATCTTTCTAGGTAAAATTTGTGTTCATTATAGAAGTGTCATATTCAAAATATGACATTTTCCATTCTATAGGTCCATTAAGAATTTTGGATCACCTATAAATTATAAATAAAATATATAAAATATTAAATTGTCCCAAATATAAAAAATAAAATAAACACACTTAATGTACATAAAAATTTAAATAATATATTAAGTTTAACATCAAAATAAATCTACATTTTTTTTTTAAAAATTGCATAAAATAAAGACAATAAATATATTTTAAAAAATCAATAATAAATCTTAATAACTCTAGGTATTGCATTTATTTAATGGCAATACTTATAAATATAACCACTTCCCAATAATTTTCCAACTGCGTAATCTATCCGTAAAGATATAATGGTTTTCCTGTATGAGATTTGAGTTTATCTTCGCTCAGTAAAATTGCGGTGTTGTTTTAAGTGATATTTAAGAACATTGATGTAGACATCAATGTCAAAACAGATGATCCAGATTCTTGATTGGAAATTTTGCGAAAGCAAAGAAGTGGATTGTTTTGTAATATCTACGGAAATTTTATCGGTCACGTCTACCCTGCTTATTTTGTGTCATCAAATCAATTCAATTCATTGCATTAAATACCAAATAACTTTATGGAATTTATGCCATGGTCTCAGAATTGTCCTATTCGATGTAAACATGTAGCTAGTACTATTAGAAGATTTTTGTTTATAAAACTGAAGTGACAATCACCTAGTTCGTTTTCATGTTCAAATTTGATAACCATTCAATTTGGAAAAAATTCAACTTATAAAAACCTTCATACAACACGGGTGCGCAAAAAATATCGTTCTGTCCCGTAAGAATAATGTCATATTCAAGATTATAAGAATACTATCATATTTAAAGATTACAGAAAGGTATTGCAAACATTTGAGATATGCAAATATAAATAGTTTATCAAAGAACCTTTAATAGAGTTAATTTCCACTACATCTACCACATACTGGTGAAACCCTCATGGGCATGGATTGTCTTAAAATATCATACTAAGACTGGTACAAGTCCCGAGATATTAAAATCTCCTCTGTAATTGGCAGAAGCTATATAGCCCACTTTCTTAACTAATCAAAATATGAACATTTATATGAATTTTTAAAAAAGAAAAAAAAAACAAACAAAAAGAAATTGATTCATAGAAAATTTCAATTGTTTCTTCACGATGTTAACATTCATTTCATATTGCAATATATTTCTCTACTATTCATGAAACAATAAAGAAGGGTGAAGGGTGGGCACTTATAATATTAGAGAAATGCTAAAACCAGAGCTAAATTATTCATCATGCTATTGTATTTTATTATTTCGGAAGCCAGTTCACCTTATTGGGATTGGGGAGAAATGAAGATAAATGAACGATCTAGTGCCTTTTATGTTGCCTTGATAGCTTCTTCTGTTGCTGCCACTGAAAAAATAACACTTCTCTTCTTATTAACCATGCCGACCTCCTCCTATTCTGGGACAGATGGAGATCATTTGACATGGTATATGATAATAATTTATGATTAAGAGATGATGCAAGCAATTCCTTCTCTTTGTGGCATGTTTCTTGCAAGTCATAAGCGTTGCAGTTTTGAGGATCTTTATCCACATGCAATTCATGAAGGAAGATTCTAATTGATGTGCTTAAATTTTGTTTCTGATGTATTATAATAAATTATACATGATTCTATCCCTTTTTCAATACCCCACTTTGTATATTCATTTAATCATCATTTTACACATGTTTGAACTTCACTATGCTTGTGGCAATCTGGTTCACTAGCCATTATAACATGACTTCTACCTCTCCCAAAGTCTTTGACAGAGAGCATTGTGATGTGTTACGACTAAGTAGGGCCAACGTCAAAAAGAGAAAATACACAGATAAACTCTTAAACTTTTATGTTATAAACATGTGTAATATTAAAATATCAAATGAAGAAGGTTAAATATTTTATAAATTTGTATTTTTTATATTATTAGCATAATTTAGTTAGGCATTTTAGTTAAAATTGCAATTCCTCCTGCATGTATAATTGAAAGTTTTCATTTTTTTTACTGAATTTCTTCAATATCTACTTCAGTGTAAGCAACGATGTCGAATGCATTTTCTCCGTCAAAATTGAAAGTCTACTTGCTTGCTAGAATTCTGTCCACGGACACGACACACGATAAAGATATTAGAGAATTTCTCGATAATCCGTCATCAATGTGTATCAAATAAGAAAAGACAGTAAAGATTTTGGACTTGAAGATCTTGAAACTTTTGATTTCTGGTGCATTCCATTTGAAACAATCAGTGCATGAATGCTGCAATGCAGAGTATCTCTAGAATTCTCAGTATAATACTTCGTGTTATTCTATCTATTAGGATTATATGATGTAATAGAGTATAACGCAAGAACACAACAAGAGCTCACTATGAAATTGCGCCCAATGCATGTGGATAGAAGTAAATTGTAGTAAAATGAAGCACAAACCAGCTAGGCCACACAATCCGTTAGCACAAACCAACAGGGAATTGGGTGTTGAGAGTTGCATAAGAGAAGAAGGAAGGATTATGCATGAGATCAAGCCTCCCCTCAGTAATAAAAAAAAGAAAGGTCCAAGAAACCGTAGTGTAAACCCCAATTCGACAGCCTTGTCGTCAAAGCAAGGCCGCACCTTAAACACATCTACACCAGTGATACCAATGTTTCCATACTTGACAACTCTTCAATAAGCCACAAAACCATGGGATGTGGATTTAAGCCAAGCTACCTAGGTCCATGTGAACTCGATCCGAAGTCTATGAGTCTAGGGATGCTCGTGGTCCCAATGAAGATTCCGAGTCTTATCAATGAAGACTCTGAGTCTTATATCTTGGACGTTTCAGACGACGAGCTTGTCAATCCCCCAATCCCGTTCATGACTCCAAAGACGAAGTCTGTCAGTCTACTAAAGCTGCTCGTCAATCCCCCAGGCCCGTTCTCGAATCCAAAGACGAAGTCTGTCAATATACTAAGGAACCATCAGATGGTTTGTCTGAAAGCACTGATATGAAATCCCTTGCTAAACAGTTTTCAATATATCAGAGGACGACTTTGAAAGATATCAACCATTTTCATATCAGTTTTAAATATATCAGAGGATGACTTTGAAAGATATCAACCGTTTTCATATCAGTTATCAATATATGAAGATGCCTAGGATGTCAGCTAGCTCAAAGATTATATCAATAGATTATGCAAAGACGTCTTAACCAACTTTCAAGTTTAATAACTTGCAGAGAATAATGAATCATGAATTTTAACATATGGAATTGCTGGAAATAAACTGATCAATACAAAAATTCTCCAACAATAAGACCTTGAGAGATAATGTACGACATCATCGTCCCATACTTTTTAAATATAGAATTTTGTCTATGATGGATGTGACCACTTTTGATGGAGAACACCAATTTATTGTTGTGTTAGTTTTTCATTGATTCAGTTGTATGCGGGATAATTATGGCTTAATCATCCATATACCCTGTTGACTCATGTGTTACATTGAGTTTCATCTTTGTCATAATATGAAGAGGATGCAACAAAGGTGGCAGTGGCTCAGAAGTATGTCACACATAGTGGTATGTGTGGTGTTGTGAGTTTAACCATCCAAGATTTTAAAGTTAAATTTTCAACATAGTTGTTAGATTAAACTTTAATTTTTAAATCGTGATAGGATAAATTCCCCATGAGAGTCATCCACATAGCTGAAAGGTGTGCACGGGGTCAACCTGAAAGGATTTCGTCCCTTCATGGAGTCACGATGTAAGCAAAGATATCTTCAAGTACTTGCACTCACAAATTTGTCATCTAGGAAAAGAGTCTTATGCTCGACAACAATGCCAAAATGTTGGCCCAAAAATCATCACCCTAAAGTGCAAGGCTTCACAGGATCCCCCTTTTCCCTCTATCCAAAAGGATAAGTATAACCCCAACTTGCACCCAACCAACATAAGTCCAGCTGGTTGGAATGAGCACTACACGAACATGTGAATGTGCAACAAAAATAAATAAATAGTGATTTAAACCTATCACAATACCTCACCCAAATAATCGTCTTGTCATCGCATCCATGAAATATATATTGCAAGAATATGTTTCAATGTGCCACTCAATAATGGAATCCAAATTACCAGTTGATCACAACAGATTGGGGCGTTTTTACAATCTTAATTATGGGGAATCAATAACTACTTTGGGCTCATTAATTTCCAAGAAGATTCCTCTGCTCTTGTTGCTTCGGATGGAGAAAAATACATGAATTTGGAAAAGGGGGTGGGATTTTATGGTATCTCCTTCTCCCGCCATAATAGTAATTCATTTATACCCACTCATTCAATTTCAAGATGCAAGCACTTCTGTTTCAGTACCCAAATTTCATATATGCTCATGACTAAATAACTTGCAAAGGGAAATAACTAGGATGTCTATGGATAAATGCTATTGGAACTAGTACTACTAGTATAAGCCATGCAATAATCCCATAATGGACATGCTTTTCTTTGATTTCAAGTTCATCTATGTATTGCAAAACAACTTTAATTCTAAGACAATCTTATAGAACTTATACTAGTAGGTTTCTTTGGAGTGCTTTGGAAATAGTTAGAACAATTCAATTTCTAAGCAGTGGTTTTGAATTTTGAACTTCAAAGGACTAACTTCTAGAAAGCCTCTTTATGTCTGTATTACTATGTTGTACATTGGTCACAACAACTTTTTTAATACAAAGCATAACCATCAAATGTTTTTTAAACATTCACACAACCACTGGGACATTATGAATACAATACTCAATGGCTTCTTATTTATGCTCTAGAAATTTTTACAAAGGGTAAGATGTACACTTTCAACAGAGACTTTGTGTATTCTTACTCATTAGTGACATTTTGTGAGTTTCTTCGATCATAGATACCATTCGCTCTGTGGACAAGTTCTAAATTTGCTTTGTCCTCTGATTTATGATCAAACTTTGTCTTTCACTCTTCTATTTTTGTTCTTTCTTCTTCCCAAGATGCATTTTTTTCCATCTCTCATTGGTTGTTTTTTCATCAAGAAAGCATTTATTTTCATAATCCTACCTTGGAATCCTAACCATCAAGTGATTCATTTCACCTTCTTAAGGCCTTTGACCTTCAAATTGATTGTTGACTTCAAACATTACCAACGATTTACTTTTCTACAAAGTTTGGAGGGTGTATTTCGTATCAACATCTCCAAAAGGTCACGTTGGACATGGTGCTGCACACCTATGTTAATTGATGCAATATTGGGGGTATCACCCTACACTATGAATGAATAGCACCTATCAATTCTTCTACACAATCTTCCTAGTCCATGCAATCTTCAAGATTCAATAAGGGGCCATAGCATAAAGTTGGTCAGGGTATTCGTGAAAGAAAAGATCACTAACACAATTGGCTTGCAACTCCTCCACCAAAATGACAAGTGCCTGTGAATTGTCTATTCCTTTTCCATTTAAATATGGCACCTAAGGCAGCTATGCAAAGAAATGATGGCTAAGAGTCTACTATTTGATATGTTGAGTAATCCATTCATCTCATCTTATTAGCAACTTCATTTATGATTACAAAAATGTGTGTCCTTTTTATTTGTGTCCCAAGGCAAGACTTTACTACTTATATGGTTATGCGCTAAATGGTTGGTTTTTAACTGTGGTAGTTTCACTTTATGGCCAAGTGGTAATTCTTTTGAGTCATATGCTCTTACGTAGTTATAGAAGCTATTAAGGCATCTTAGTACAATATGTTTTAGCTTATGACAATTGCAATGCAAACCACTATTTGAGCTTCTTCAAAGAGTAATTTCAATTATCATTCAGCTTCCCCCACCCACTTGCTAAGTACATCTTCTCCTTTCGCATATAGGAGTTAAATTTTTTGTCTTTCCTTAGTTGTTGCACATGCCAAAGCCCTTGCAATCAATGTTTTCGTTGTTCCAAGAGGGACACATAATAAAACACTCCTTAGAGTGGTGATGTGGTAATTGGAAAAGAAATCAGAATAGAGAAGAGGGGAAAAACATTTCTTTTATTACATCAATCTACTTAGAGAGATTGCCAATGTCATCAAAGCCTGCGATCTCATCAACCTACAAAGGTTGAATGTCAGCTGCACCTTTAGAACTAGTTCTTGCAGTTTGTGCCCCTGCAACTCCTGTACCAATAGAATCACCATGATGGCCCCACCCAAAATATACCACTTTCAAACCCCATGCAGTTGTGTCATTCATGTCCAATCCACCAAAAATCCATGTTTGGACAAAGCTTCTATTTGCACCACGCATCAAAGATCCAACTAGACTCGATCCATCTCATCTACAAGAAGGGAATCATTCAGATAATCTAACCTTTGAGCATGATGACTCTTATGCACCCGAGATCCACCTCATCTCACTTCACGCCCATTTTTGTTCCCATGCCTTGATGTAAAACTCTACAAGGGGGAGAACGCCATAGTTGTTTCTCTTCTTTTCATAAGAAACCGCCACACTTCAATACAGTTTCGAAGAGCATATTGCCTTCTCCATTCTTGTTCTTTACGCTCCTCACTTTCTTGATCTTCTCCATCTCTATCATCTTCCTCCTTTGAAGATGATAGGAGGTGCCATTTCCATCATTTATTCTACCAGATCGGACTAGACTATTCATCTTGACAATTGATGTTCAATAAGTTTGTCTCTGCTTCCACCAATCACCTGACTTTAATACAAGTAATATTGCTATTAAAGGTGAGGCTTTATATACCAAGAAATGGGCCACAAAATCAATAGATACTATAGGAAACACAATTATAAAAAAATAACATACCATCAAATCAACATCCCCCTTGCCTGTATTATCTATGGCATAATCTTTTAGATTGACAAAAACCTTTCTTTTTCTAGTAGAACGACGTAAAGTGATTGTATGTGACTACAATGATTTATAAGTTTGTCATACAAACCATTCAAAAGTGTCTTTGTCAGAGAGCAACAAAGTCTACTGATGTGTTTATTCCAAACCTGTTAGTTCATGTTCTTCACCTAAGTTGATGGAGATGCAACGTTGGAGGAGAATATCTACAGTTGCATGACAATTCATTAAGGATGATGCATTGCATCTGATTGAAACATCAAGTACTAAATACATTATGTTGAATGTCAATTCCTTCCATGGACGTAACACTAATTCATAGAATAATATTGTTAACATAATTTCATATCATATACACAGTGTAATTTGAAGATGAACTACATACACCTATTCATAATAACAAGAGTCATGTTATTTCCAACCAATACGCTATGATCCTTTAGTTTCCAATGTATTGAGTTTCCAAAATTTACAATTTTTCATTAAGTGTAGAAGTGTTGGTGAGATCACAACTCTATTCTTTGAATATTTTTCTCAATTTTTATGATCGAATTTGATTTCATAATGCCATTTTATGGGCATCAAAATCTCTATTTTTAATCATTCTCAATATGTAACTCTATTCTTTAATCTTTTTTCTCAATTTTTATGATCGAATTTGATTTCATAATGCCATTTTATGGGCATCAAAATCTCTATTTTTAATCATTCTCAATTTGTAACAATATTTTAATAATTCTCGATTTTTGTAATTTTCCCAAGGATTTAAAAAAAAATGATTACATAATAGAACTTTGAAATTTAAAGTAGTTTCTCTTTCTTTAATTCTAACAGAATTTCAAAAAGTTTTTTATTAGTGAAAAGAAAAGTGAAGCTTGAACTTTGAGTTATGGGCTTCGATTATATTAAAATAAATTAGAAGTTAAGTGTTTTATTTGTGAAAAGGAAACTCAACTATGAACTTTGACTTATGGGCTTAGAACCTATTAAAATAAATTTGAAGTTATGTTTCTTATTTGTGAAAATAAAACTGAACTTTGAACTTTGAGTTATTGGATTAAAAAATATTAAAATAAATTTGAAGTTGAGTTTTTTTTATTTGTGAGAAGAAAACTAAACTTTGAACTTTGAGTTAAGTATGTTCTTGAAAATAAGATGTCCATGAAGTCCCACTCTCCCAAAGAGCTTATTAACTATTTAAGCAAACAAAGAAAAATGCATATCAAAATAAACCAGTGAGAAGTCAAAAGTATGTCATATAAACCATGATTTTGGGGTCCTATGTAAAGCACTGTGCATTGGCAAAGCCGAAATTCAACTTTGGATTCTCTATTTCACAATACAACATTGAATCCTACTCAAGTTTGATTATTTGTCTTTGTACTTTTGACATAGAATAATTTTGCATTGTAGCATATTCTTCCATTGCTTCCAGTTCAACAGAATCGTCCTCCATCAAGGTCTTCTTGACTTAAACCTCAAACGGTAAGAAAGTTCCACCTACTTCCTATAAAGATTTCATAGGACACCAACCTCTGGACCTCCTCATCATCAAAAGGAGATGGGTCCTTCAAACCTTAAAGACATTATCTATGAACCTCTAGTTGAGATATTTCTTAGTTTTTACAGTTCTTGAGGGATCCCGTCTTCTCTGGGACTCCTAGCTCTATATCTTTTTACTTTGACCTCGAAAGTCTCATATTATTTTACAGGAGTTGCACTCGCATTTCCACAATGTATGTTTCTAACATACCTAGCAGTTCCTTTGAACTATCTATGGTCTCTTGTTCGACAATAAAAAAATTCTCTTTGCTTCTCTTCTCTATTATTAAAATAATCTGAGAAGCAATTTGTTTTCATATGTCCCATATGTTACGAGATTATGATGAAGGTTCCACTTTTTGTCCCAAGACTTTGCAAGGGGATGAGGGGGGGGGGGAAGGGACTCACGCTACGCTGATTAGAGATCCCTAACTTTATATGTCCAAGATGCTATTATCCACTGACAAAAGACACAACCTATCCAAACCCCATCAACCTCATCACCTCCTTTTAGTGTATCTCGACCACTAGAGGTGGTAAGCATCAAACAAACTTGCAAACCTCGAATCCTATTGGTGGCAATTCTATGACACAACTGATCTCCTTCCTCGAGGCCAACATACACTCTATTTTTACGAGACCTTGGAGTCAAGCCCCCTCCCACCAAATCCATTTGAACAACCAACCTTCCATCATGAACTTTTTCCCCACAACCTCAAATGTTACAAGAGAGGGATCTTTTCGATCCAAAGCTCCTTCCAGGATCAATCAACCAAGCCCCCTCAACCCTAATTTGTCCCCAAAAGGACATCATCAAGTTTTGCATTGGTTCCCTCACAATGATAGAGGATGTTAGGGATGTTTATTCTCTCTCCATAATAGTCATTGCACATCTATATTTGTATTCTAGGCATCCTCTTCTTGCACATCTTTCCTTCCAATTTTGGTCGTATCCTTAAATTTTTGGATCATATAGAGTAAATATGTTTTTCCCTTCTCTCGTTTGCTTTGCATAGGAGTAGCTTGTGCAATCTAACATTGTATCGACATTCTTGTAATTAGCACTCATTTATTGAACACTAATAAAATGATCTCGCCGTATCTAGTTATGCTTATGCTTCCATCGTTAAATTGAGTTAGAGCTTCACATCATTTAAGGCTTAGACTTTCACCCTACTTTGAAAAGACTATTTTCGTTCACTTACTAATGTTTGTTATCTAAGCTTTTGTTTGTTTGTTTATGTGAATATCCTTAATTTAAAGTCCTATCAACCTTTTTCTCTGCAATTTATGGACATAAAAATAACATTATCTTATGTTTTCTGTAAAAACGTTTGATTGTTACTCAGTAGACAATGGTTACTATTACAACGTAGTAAAATAAATTTGGGAAAAAAACAAAAAAACAAGAGTACCATTTGTGGTCAATGTGTCATAGAAGCAAAAAGCAAGAGGGCAAGTGAGTGGTCCACCGTCCATGACCTCGGCTGGACTTGGAATCTCTTTTGCAGTGCACCACTGGTTGATGTGTAAGCCAATCGTCTTCCATGTGTGAGCCACTCGTCCATGTAGAAGCCAATCATCCATGTGTGAGCACGCCACTCATCGATGATGAATTCCCGCCGACATTAATGATGGGCTGACATTTGATTTCGGATTAGAAACATTAGATTTCGATTTTGAATTTGAATTCGGAGCAAGAAAGAGCAGAGGGCAAAGTTCTGGAGTCCATTCATTTCATTCGTTTTGTTGTGTGTTATTGAGGTTGAGGCAGAGACATTTCAAATTTCAAATGAAGTTTTACTTCATTCACCCTCTGGAGTGATCAGACACAGAGTCAAGATCATTACGCAGAGGCAGAGAATTGATCTAAATTTGCGTTTCAGATCATTACTCAGAGGCAGAGGAATTGGAGCGCCTGGATTTCAGAACTCTGTGATGGAGGAGATATCCAGCACTTACTCGACCGGTATGGTAATGGCATTCTTTTCGAGAGACAAATCGCAATAGTAATTAAATTTCTTGTGCAATCCCTTCAATACTGCCATTCACAGCGATGTAAAACCATTCAAAGAGATGTAAAACCATCGAGTATTTTCACAGAGATGTAAAACCATCGAGTATTATCATGAGGTCAGATAATCCGGATAGCTTTTTAGACTTAGAAATTTTGATTTATCAATTTGGATAGGTATGTTAATTAGTCAATGTTCTTGTATGTTCTTATGTGTGCCAGGACACCTTTTGATGCCCAGAAAGAGAGCGCCACAAGTGTGTACGAGAAACTACAGAATACAGAGGTAGATGTTGCTAGCGGTGTATGGAGCTCCATATCTGAATCTGCAAAGGAATTGGTTCTTGGAATGTTGCAGAAAGACAGCACGCACTGACTTTCTTGCTATCGAATATAGAGTGAGTTATTATTTTCTTTGGATTTTGTTGATATGCAAACCTTGTTTGTGAATAGGAATCAAGGTCTTATAAGTGCAGTGTGAGATGGGTAGATGCCAAATCTGTTCCTGTGAATTACCTTCCGCAGAGGCAAAGGAATGATCACAGGAGGGAAAGAGAATGTGATCAAAGCCAGTGGTATCAGAGGCTCTACAGGGGGACGCTCATCATCTCCCATAACACCATACTCTCCAACACCCACTACTCCTTCCTATGGTACACCGTTTTCTCCTCCTACCCATACTGGAGGAGCTCCCCTCCCTTCTCCATCTACACCCAAGTATGGTGTTCCAATGGTTGCCTCTCCCTTCTCCTGATGGGGCTGGGTCTGTCCCATCTGTACCTGATTTATCACCTCCTGTTCTTGGTTCTACGCTAGTCGTTGAGGATCCTGGATTTACTCCAGGCACCTGCAGGTAAGTTCTATTGCTCTATATTCATGGAATATAGAGCATTCTCTCCAGATCCTCGAAGCAAAAAATATGTAAACCTAATCCATGTTGTTCACATAGTATTTTGGTTCTTTGTAACTTATGTGTATTTTAATCCTTGGAGCTTCATATCATACATGCAAATGAGCTGAACAGGCCTCAAGGTGCTTTCATGGCATTTGTCATTCCTTTCAGATTGCGCTGACACTTGCTATTACTGCAGCTTTTGGGGATCTCATCCTGGTTATTTGCCAAGCATTCTTTCTTCATGGGATTTGCCTTTTGGCTTCATTTTGTCTACAACTGACAAGTTCCAGCTCATTTTGGTTCCAACTTGAGAGTATTTAAATCTTTCCTAAAGATAGATTTTGTTATACTACAATGGTCAAAATCCTTACACTGAATTACAGTTTTATACCAATTGAGTTTGTAATTTAACTATAATTTGCATCAATGCCAATAAATTCTGTTTACAAGATTACAGTACGCCTACTCATATGATCTGAGTGTATAAAAAAAAGTTTTGAACAATTCAACCTAAATAAGCCTAACAGTTCTGAACAATTCAAGCTGAATGAACCTGTCTTGATATTATACCACTATGGTCAAAATCCTTATACTGAATTACAGTTTTATACAAATTGAGTTTGTAATTTAACTATAATTCGCATCAATGCCAATAATTTTTGTTTACAAGATTACAGTACGCCTACTCATATGATCTGAGTGTATAAAAAAAATTTCTGAACAATTCAACCTAAATAAGCCCAACAGTTCTGAACATTTCAACCTAAATAAACCTAACAGTTCTGAACAATTCAAGCTGAATGAACCTGTCTTGAAATTATACTACTATGGTCAAAATCCTTATACTAAATTACAGTTTTATACCATTTGAGTTTGTAATTTAACTATTGCATCAATGCCAATAATTTATGTTGACAAGATTATTGTACGCCTACTCATACGATCTGAGTTGATCTACATTGTATTGTAGAAGGTTTCGGGAGAGAAGACATAAGTCTGGAAATGGATAACACTCGGTCTCTGCTGATAGTTTGCCAAGCATGTTTAGAAGTCCTGGGTATTGTGACATGGACATGGCACCTAATGGAGCATAGTGCGGGCCGAAGCTTCAGAAGGCCTTTCAAAATTCCCCACAATGTGAACGTTGGGTCTATCACCGGCAGCTTTCACCGTGGTGTGTTGCATGTTGAGATGCCCAATCTCAGGTGGAACAAATTCAGCCCTTATGAAATCAATGGGTCTACCAGAAATCGTCATTACTATGATCCTTATGGTTGCTAATGCATCTATGTGCATCATCAGCCGCAACGTCCCAGATGTTAGAATGATGGTTGTTAATGCGTCTCTGTGCACCATCAGCTGAAACAATGAAACTCACATGATTGCATTGAGCTCCTGGGCAATTCAATTCCTGACATTTTCCGGGTTCAATTGTTGCTGCAATCCTGCGCTCAACTGAGAAGGGGAGGATTGCGCTCAAATAAGAAGTTAGGGGGAGGTGGAGAAGGAAGGGGGAGGTGGTGGAGATAGACTGTTCTCCCATGGTCCTGAGGAAGACTTTGTTTAAGCTCATGTAGCTTGCCACGTTACACTGAACTAGGTAACCAGATTCCTCATTCATGCAAGTCATTGATTGCAGAGTGTCATAGACTGCAGCGATTGTCAGTGTCACTGCAAATCGTTGGTTTTTCAGGGTTTTAGTGAGTGCAGTGTTAGTGTTAAAATAAAAAGGTAATTCTACAATAAGATAGTGGATGAAAAAAACTTTATAAAAGCCATTAATTTTTGTTTAAAACATAGCATAAAATACAACAATTGCTACATTTGTTTATTATCATTATGGAATACTAAATGTGTTTGGGGATTGTTGCAGTCTATGGTTGACAGTGTAGTCGATGATTAGCATCCGGTGCATGTTTCTCCCTCCATCTGTGACTTTATCATGCAAATTGCTACACGCTGCTTACGCAAGCTCGCCGCCGGGTCTTGGGGCACAAAGTCCCAGGTCTATGTCACCTATATAAACCAATGAAAAGTAAGATAAATCAAGATTTAAATAGTTCCCCCCCAAAAAATTGATACAAACTATAGGATAAATTATATGTTTTATTAAAGTTGTTGCAAATTAGTCCAAATAATCGGCCTAACCGATTCATATATATCCCCTTGTCGGGGACATAATAACACATTATGAAAATTAAGAATATATAAATAGTGATAATATTATAAATATTATCTATAATGAACACAAACACATGTACGTATTACAATAATTATTAAATTGACATGTTTAATATTGTTTAAATTTAATATCAAAGATTTATTTAATAAAATGATTATTTTATATATTCATTATTATTTTTTAACAAGAACGGTCAAGAGATTTTGTACTAAAAAGGAAAAAATAGCACAGATTTATGGGTTGAATCTATCGGATAACAACATCCATAAAATCTTGCTCTTCCATTACAAAATGGTCCTTTTTTCTAAACAACCTCCCTCTATGATGGCTGAAATTTTTTACAAATTTCCGGAGAAGAAGGATGCAAAAGCTAAACATTTCAGGAGAAAACTTGCAGCTATCCTAAATTATTTCTTAAAAAAAGGTGAATGAAACTACTCCTTCGTCAAGGTACCCAACAACGCTCCAGATTATTCCCATCACATATCATAAATCCATAATCAAGCTGTACTCCATCATTTGCCATTTTGTCTGCAGAATGATTGTTTGAGCATAGGATATGAAGAAAGTTGACAACATTAAAATCGTCGATGAGATTGCTGGAAATGTGATGCATCTTGTTGGAGGGATGTTTGTAATTTATGACCAGCTTTCTTACCTCACTAATGACTAGTAATGAGTCTCCGAACACTACTATATCTCTAATTCCCAAGGTGAGAGCAATTTCCAGCCCTTTCAATAAAGCTAACCACTCTGCATGATTGTTGGTGCTCTTGCCAAGTCCCCAAGCAAAATCTTCCTTGTTATCCCCCCTAGATCAAAAATAACTCCGTTAGCACCTGTCGTTCCCGGGTTCCCTTTGGATGCCCCATCAAAGAATAGAGTGTGACAACTCAACTTTGTCCACCAATTTCTGAAAATTTATGAGCTTTTTTTAATTTTCCAATTTGAAGAAGTAGTTTTTTTAGCCTCCTTTGGGGTAGGATTGATAGGAGCGAGGAGATCTTTTATCCATATTTTTTCGGCGGTATTTAACGGCTCAGTTGTAAGTGCCTCAATCCTTTGGAAAGAAAAGCTTCAGTCCATAAAGCTTTGGCAGTGGAAGAGACTCTAACAGGTGGTTGATTCAGGTTTTCAATTAAACTTTTGTTTATGGCTGTCCAAATCTTCCAGGAGACATATTTTGGAAGAGCCATCCACGCCTTTGAAAAAGCTTGTTTTTTAAATAAAGAACCTTGGTAATAGTCTTTCCAACATGCAAAAAATATTTCAGGTTTGTGGGAAGAGTGATATTGAAGTTAAGCTCATTAAGAACTGAACACCATACCTCATTGGCAAATGAACACTCTAGAAAAAGATGATTCTGGTTTTCCTCTTCCCTTTTGCACAAAATGCAATGAGACAGTCCTTCTATGCCTCTCTTTTTAAAGTTCTCGGCAATCAGAATTTTTTGGTGGGTAAAGAGCCAACAAAAAAAAATTATTTTGTGCAGTCCATCACTACACCAAACGTTTTTCCATATACCTTATTTTCTTCTACTGTTGTGGACTGAATTATACCTAGCATTTACGGTGTAGATTCATGTCTTTCCCCAGCATCTAGAGTCTAGTAAGTTGATATGAATAGGCAACGATCCTTGGAGAGAAGTTTGCAGCAACGTGTAGCCTTCCATCAGTCGTTTTGGAAATTCTAAATTACTCCAGCCTGCCCATCTACCATTTCTGTGCCAGATTGAAATATCATTGATCGTTGAGATATTTTGGTTCTTCATCCAATGCTTGAGCTCCAAGAGATTATCACTATGTTGTACGTTGCCAATGTTGTCCTCACATATCTTAATTTTTTTCCCATTGCCTGTTGACCAGCGCAGACCGTCTTGAATGACAAAAATCGATTTTTGGCACAGCTTCCAAACTGAAGACGCGCTTTGGTGTGTTGGGATCACGTCTAGGCATCTATCTCTGGTTCCTGACAAATATTTCATTCTCAGCGCCTCCTTCCACCAAGATATTCAACCTGAGATCAAGTTCCAAATGATCTTAGCCCCCAAATCTAGATTCATAGCAGTTAGATCCTTTATTCCCGCTCCTCCTCTGTCTTTTTGCTTGCAAACCGTCTCCCAATTGACCAAATGTAGTTTCTTGTTTCCATTTTGTTTTCCACCCTGCCAGAGAAATCATTTCAGTTCTTTCTCAATCTCTTTCTCAATCGTCTTGGGTGCTAAAGATATGGAGCATATAAAAATCGGGTAGACTGTCAGAACAGAGTTTAAGAGGATCAATTTCCGAATTGGATTAAGCCAAATAGCTCACAGAGATTGGATTTTATTTTTTATTTTTTCCACCATCTCTTTCCAATCTGATTTTTTCTTTCTTCCTTTGTGTATCAGGACTCCTAAATATCTGAATGAGTTCCAGTCTGTGCTTCCTTCATATCCTAGCGTCCTGGAAATCCTGACCATCGTTCTAGCTGGACAATTCCAACCATATATTTTGGTTTTAATCGCATTCACTTTCCCATCTAAGGCTTTGAGAAAAGTATTAATAACTTCTTTGAATCTTTCAACAATTATGACAGAAGCTCCACCTAAAAGAAGAGTGTCATCTGCATATTGTGCATGATTAGAATCTTTTACTCCTCTAGTGATCTTAAGACCTCTGAGTTCCCCATTATTTTGCATGACCTGAAGCTTCTTGCTTAAAGACTCAGCTACCATGATATATAATAGTGGGGAGAGCGGGCAGCCTTGGCAGAGTCCTCTAGAGGCATGAAAGAAACCAGCAGGCCTACCATTTACAAGAGGCGCGATCCAAGGGCTGCTTATGCAGGCTTTGATCCATCTGCAAAAGTTTTTGTAAAATCACATTTTCTGCATGATATCAAATAGAGAGAAGTGATTGACCCTGTCAAAGGCATTTGCCATGTCTAGTTTGATGGCCATACCTTGCTACTTGCTTTCTATGTTGGAGTGAATGGCTTCTTGGACAATGATTATATCATCCATTATTTGCCTGCTAGCAATGAAACCTCCTTAAGTTTCCGAGATAATCTTTTCCATGACTTTTTTTAATCTTGTTCCCAGGATTTTGGTGAGAATTTTGTAGGAGGTGTTGCATAAGGAAATAGGGCGAAACCTTTCAATCGATAGAGGATTTATTTTTCTTTTGGAATCAGGGCCAGGAAGGTGGAGCTCGTGGATCCTCCAATTTTAGCTTCTTTTTTTTTTTTTGGTCCAGTTTAACATTTTTTAAGATCTTCTTTGGTGATGTCCCAAGTAGCTCTGTAGAAGTTGATCGTGAACCTGTCTGGTCCTGGGGACTTGTCTGGGTGTAGGGTCCAGATTGCTTCAATAATCTCATTTTCTGTGATTGGTTTTTCCAGCTCCTTATTTTTTCCTTCAGAGATGCTAGGATGAATGACTGATAGCAAGTCCGCTTGGGCTAGAGGGTCCATCTCACCACTGTCAGTATACAGTTGATTGAAATGATGCAATGCCAGCTTCTTAATGTTGTCTTGCCCGAAAATAATTTGTCTATTGTTGTATTTCAACTCATTTATAAAATTGAAGCTCAGTTTGATTTTGGTTTGCTTATGGAAATAATTTGTGTTTTTGTCTCCAGCCTTTAACCAAAGTTGTCTAGATTTGATTCTAAGATGCTCTTCTTCATGTCTGGTTGCTTTTAGAATTTCATAGTTTAGGGCCTTTTCTTGAGCCATGATTCCAGAAGTGACCTCTTCTTCATCCATTTTAGTATGGAGAGCATCCAAACCTGATTGGAGACGCATTTTGACAATAGCGGGCTCTAAGTAGGAGTTAGTTGCCCAATATTTCAAAGAAGAGCATAAAGCCCTAAGCTTTGATTCCCAAATGAAGCTGGGGGATCCAGAAAAAAGTGGTATTCCAAGCTGAATGAATCAAGATTTTTGGTATGGTTTAGCCAAAGGGGATTGAACCTGAAGGGTATAGGTCCCAGATTTGAGGGAAGGGAAAAGGAAAGGGAGATGAGCTTATGATCAGAAGTGGCTGATGAAATAATACGAGAAGAAGGAAGAAAAACTTTCTGAATGAAGGTTGTACTTACCAGGAAGCGGTCTAATCTTGCAGCGATGTGTCGAGGTCCATCTCGCTTGTTGTTCCATGTGTATTTCCCATTTTTGGGCATAAGATCTAATAGATCTAGATCTACCATCAGATCCTCTAGCTTTTCACCAAAAGTGTCTCTGATGATTGAGCCTCCTCTTTTATCCAGGATTGATTTTGTTGTGTTAAAGTCTCCAGCTATGATAACATATTTCCCCTACAGATCTGTCTTGAGAGATAGTAAGTATTCCCAAAAATCCATTTTGTCTTTGTAATGGGTAGGCCCATAAACATTGCAAATGTAAGTCCTTTCCAAGTTGCATTTTTTTGCACTTCTACTAATAGCCAATGTGCGTTTTCTTTTATTGATTTTATGTCGAATTTATCTGCTCTGCTGAATGTTGCTATTCCACCTTAAGCGCCTCTATAACTAATGGCCTTCCCCCTGTTGAATTTCCAGAAGAGAGACGACCTATTCATGACCTCGTCTTTTGGCGTCTTTGTCTCTTGGATGAGCAAAATGTCTGGTTTCTCAGTATTTATAATGTTTTTCAATGCTCCTTCCTTGATTGATCCTCCCAAACCTCTACAGTTCCAAGAGACTAGTTTCATTATTTCTTAGCTGCATGAGACCCTGCACGGGGTCTGATGTCCCTGGATCTAGAAGCTTTGACATTCTGAAGCAGTCCTTCTATGCTGAGTTGCCTTCCTATTTCTAGTTCTCTTTCTGCCTCTTTCTCTCTCTGTTGCTTTTGAGATTTTCTACCTCTTGTGGCTTGGGATGGCCCAAACCCTATTGCTTCCTGGGTTTCTTGAGATAATGATTGACCTAGAGATGCCAGCTTCAGATTGATCCTGCTTTGCTTAACCATTTCTGCCCATGTTCCCCCAGGGGATGGCGATCTTTCATAAGTTTTCCACATGGTCTCTTCATCTTCTGCAACCATCTATGCCCAATTCCCACCAGGAGAGGTCGATCTGTTTGGAGCCTTTTAAAGTACTTCTTCTACCACTATTGGGGAGATGGTAGTCGGGGATTGAGTCCTGCTGCCTTCTATTCTTTCTTCCTTGTGTCGGGCTTCTGGATCTGGTATTTCCCCTTCTTCGCTTTGGATGGCATCAAATTGATTGTTGGTGAGAGTTCCTATACATTTGATAGGATTCTCCTGAGTTTTTTCCTGTCCTTTTTCTAGGTTACTGGAAGAAGTAGGCATTGTTTTTTTTCCTTATTTGCTTGTTGCCAGCCCTCTTCTGGGTTTTTTTCAGCTTCTTCCTGTGAAGACTTGGGAAATTCTTTATGAAGTGTCTGTATTTGTGAAATTTCCTGCATTTGAATGGGAGTTGCTCGTAATCTACCTTTTGATAGAATTCCCATCCGTCCATGAACATATTAACTCCTTTCGGTAGTCCTTTTTCCAGGTCTACCTCTACACAGATCTTGGCACAGGCGAATAGAGGACCTTTTGGTTCGACTTTGTCTATGTATCTACCTAATGAGTTTCTGGTTGATTGAAGGGCTTCATCATTACAGTAGTGAAGAGGGAGATGAGGTAACTTGACCCAGACCGACACTGTTGAAGGCACATCCTTTTCAAGATCGAAAGAAAGTGTCGATCGGTTGAGATATAGACCTCGAGGACCCATAAAATACGGGCCACTTCGGAAGATAAGATGTTTATCTTCTTTGTTTTCGAACAAGAAAGTGTAAAAACCCTTGCTGCAAAAACAATGCTGCAAGCCCCCGATGATGAGAGGCATCCAGTTTTTGGAAATCCAGATCTCCATGGATTTTGGAGATGGCCAAATCCTTGAGAATTGCCTGATAAGACCTCTCTTATTTAGAGCTAAAGCTTTCATTCTTGAAGCTGCCGACATGATTTGAACTCTTGGCACAGCTACTCATTTCACAAGTTTGGGACCGACGAAATCCCCGTAGAGATCGGGGTGGCTGCAACCAGAGCTTGAAAGGCTAGATCAAGATTACTTCTTGGTTCATTCGGAGGAGGATATGGAGGCTGGGATGCCATGATGCCAGCATAGGGAGCATGAGGATAAGGGTTTCCCAATAGTTGAGCAGCTTGCAAAAGACTTGCCCTGGCCCACTGCTATGGCTTGCACGAGACCCTGATCGGCCCTCGACCTGTCATGGCCTTGATCTCCTTGTCGATTACAGCTCCTTGATCATGCAAAAAAAACATCGTATATATTTATTATTATTAAGTTTAATTTTAAAGATTATTTTGATGATAAGGACAATTATTATTGTCCATTAGCGTGTCATTAGTAACTTAATCATATACATGGGACTTCTATGTATTATCAAAGTAAAAGTTCTTTGAAATTATTGTTTTCATTCATGTATGTCATGAATTTATTTTTTATGACGGTAAGTTATAAAAAAAAAATCGGTATTGGAGGAAGGTAGCTTGAACAAAAATTGAGGGAGAGAACTTTTTATGAGTATTTATACTAATAAGCAAGATCTAAGATGATAAGTAGGAGACTTATTGACACTTTTCATCATTTTGTTTTTGTTTTCTGATGACACCAGTTTTGATGGGGAATGTCATCATGTCTTATTGATTGAGCTTCTATGACATTCGATACCATCACGAGGTCAGGTGCTCTACTGACTCTAGGTATTTCTCGACTCTATTATTGTTTATTTGTTTTTTTACTGTGCTAGTCTAAGGCTCAGTGTAAATCCTCTTACAAGGGTTTATGGGCTTCGTTAGGCGGCTACCCCACATGGAGTTCACCCTCTAACCAGAGGGTTCGTACCAACCATGTTTAAAAAGTGGGAATTTATCTCTTTTAGCTATTGTTCAGTCTTCTCGTCATCAGGTTTTTCGGTGTTGTAGGTAACCTTGGTTTCTCTGTTAGGTTTTTTGGCTTGCACTATCTGCCTGGTGTCTCTGTTAGGTTTGTGTGGTCTAGTTGTTGTGTTTCTTCTGGGACCTTCGAGGTTGGCCTGGTGTGGGCCCGGGCTCTGCTATCACCTCGGGTCACCAAGATTACTCCTAGGTTACTGCTCATTGCTACCGGCAGCCTCTCCCGTGGGGGTATACCTATTCTTAACCCTAGTTCAAAATACCCACTATGTCATCCTCCGATAACATGGGTGTCCTGGCTATGGATATTGGGGATCTTCACTTGGGAAAGGCCCGTAACAAGAGCCTCTCTCTCCAGAAAGCCAAAGCTCTTAAGTCTCTTGACCTGAAACCTAGATTTGTCTTGGGTCATGATGTATTCATGGATAAAGTAGAAACTTTGTGTGCTAGGGCTCTTATAGGAAGACTTGAGTATTGTTCTTTGTCGAAGGAGGAATGGGTCGGCTGGGCGACCATCAACTGGAAACCTATCATACATTACGTACCCACTATTAGTCTTCTAGCTAACAACTGGTTGGTGATTGTTTTTATAGAAGAGATGGATGCCACACAAATTCTTGGGAACCTGTGGACTATCCAGAATGGCTCCTTAGTTCTGAACTGGTGGCATTCTGGTTTCGACCCACTCATTGAAAGGGTGACTATTCGACACCTTTGGGTACTATTTCCAGCGTTACCTTTTCCTCTATGGAATAAAGACATCCTCATAGATTTGGCGAACATGATTGGGCGCTTTGTCTCCCTTGAAAAATATTTTCATCTGTTATTTGACAAACGGATGGCAAAGGCATTGGTCGAAATTGATATTTCAAAAGGCTTACTCCCAGAAATTGATATTGTCTGTGGAGACCGGGTTATTTCACAGAGACTTGATTTCTTGCACATGCCGTTTAGATGCAATTACTGCCATGAGATCGGGCACCTCTGAAACTCATGTACTCTCCTTCACATTGGTCGACTAGTTAAGTGAGGTTTTTATCCTAATCTTGGGCTTGCCTCACCTGTTCCTGCAATCTCTCATCATCCAGTTGAGCCTCTGGAGGATTCAACTTATTTTATCTATACTTCTTCTTCGCTAAATCCTTTTGAAAATTTGTCTAAAGGCCAATTGATGTAATTGAAGATATGGAAGTGTGTGCCCTTCACTCTTGATCTGTACCTTTGGATAACCACAAGGATACTTCTACCTTGGAGCCCCTTACTTCCTCTGAGGGTTTACATTTAGAAGGACCTCCTCCCTTCGCAATGGAACACTATCCCTCCCTCCCTTCGTGCTCAGCATCTCCCCCTTATTCATCAACAACTCCCCCCTCTTCCTCACCAAGTATCACTGTTTCACCGGTTAATAACTTATCCTCCAACCCGTGTGAAGCTCTGGCATTCAAGGATTCCTCACTTTTAACCTCCCTCTCGATCTTCTCTAATAAATCTCCTATCTCCCCTTCCACGATCCCCTTGGATTCCATTCAATTTAAAAATGTGACCATTTGAAAGTCAAAGAAGCCTCCTTCAAAGGCCCCTGGGGATTTAGGGAACTATACTCCCCTCTCTACTAGACTTAAGAATGCAGCCAGACAGCCACGTATCTCTCCCTCCCCCTCACAGGTTCTTAGAGCAAGCACACCTACAGAGTCAGGTTCCCCATGAAACTTGTATCCATGAACATCCAGGGGTTTGGGGGGCTTACCAAACAAAGAGCCCTTGGTAGAATTTTCTCTGACTTAAATCCAGATATGATTTTACTTCAAGAGACTATGTGCAGTTATTCTCAGTCTCTTCTTCTGTTTTCTAAATTAAAACCAGGATGGGAATTTTGTGCCTTAGATGCATCAGGCCTTTCAAACGGCCTTCTTGCAGGCTGGAATCCGCTCCTGGTTCGCTGCAAAGCCTTCTCATCCTTGGCTGGAATCATCCTCAAAGCTAACATTAAGGGGTTATCTGAGATCCTCACTATTATAAACTACTATGGGCCCTATACTCAATGTCACATGCCCCAATTTTGCAAAAACAATTTTATATTATTTGAGGACAATATGTTAAATTTTATGCTAAGTTGTAATTGATGACTCAATAGGGTCAAGGATATTTAATGTAAATTATGAATATTTTATTTATAAAAAATAAAGGAGGAGACAACAGCTTAGGAGAGTTGTTAAAAGAGTGTTTACTGGTCAAATTGGTGGAGGAGACTAGGTGGAGAGAAAACTGACATGTGGCAGCATCCTCAAACCACTTCCAACTGTTGTAGGTGGAAACCTCCCTACATTTGGGGTCATGATTCCCCAAGAAATTGGAATCAGAGCAGGTGGCTCAATTAATGAAAATTGACCCAAAAGACCTAGGCAATCTTTATAAAAATTCCCATTGAAGAGAGCTGAGGTTGCTCATTCTAGAGAAGTGATCATTCAGGTTGAATGAATGTACTTCAGAGAAATTCAATGGAAGGGAGTTCTGGAAAGTGTTTGAAGGATAACTGTTGATTGATCTAGTTGCAGCTTTTAAGCTGAAGATCATACTACTGAGAGCAGAGTGTTTTACTGGGATATTGAACTAGTCAGTTGACAGAGGGTTCTACTATTTGCATTCTCCACGAGTTCTCAGCCAAGGAGACCAGGAACAGGCTCGGGGGTCCTGAGGAAGCGCTGTTTGAGCGCTGTCCAGGAGATTGGTAGGGAGGAACGGCCTCCTAACGATGTTGTCGTCTGTCCTAAACATGTTCTATGTTATATTGTTTTAATGTGTTAGTCAAATAAATCTTATTTTGACTGGTATATGAATGTTAAAATCTAGTTTGTGAAATGTTAGAATTAGTATTCTTATTAGATTGTTAAAGAAATGAAATTGATTTAGAAAATAATGTGGTAAAATGAAAATAATTTTCTAGACTATGTTTTTCCAAACCTGGAAACCAGGTCGTACTCTAGCACAGTTAGAATGCTTTAAGTAGATGAAAGATATTCATAAGAGAATGAAAATAAAAGATGGGATTTTGTTTCTGTAGATAGCAGAGTAATTTATCCAATGTTTAAATTATTATGAAAAGAACAATGTTATGGTTTATTTATGTTTACTATTTTTACTGAGTATAACCAAATAAAAATGTTGGAAAAGAAACAGTAAAATTACACTTGAGTTATAGTAAAAAGTATACTGATACAAGAAAAGTTTATAGAAGATACAGTTAGGTT
Organism: Pseudotsuga menziesii; assembly: GCA_001517045.1. Classification (NCBI taxonomy): domain Eukaryota; kingdom Viridiplantae; phylum Streptophyta; class Pinopsida; order Pinales; family Pinaceae; genus Pseudotsuga; species Pseudotsuga menziesii. The sequence continues at coordinate 77,012 of LPNX010395542.1, forward strand.
TTTAAACAAGGTATTAACCACACTTTAAATCTATTGTCATAAACTATTATTTAATATAAACCATAATAGGATTATGATTACAAACCCTTTATTAATGAAAAGTAATCAAAGTTACAGAGTTAATGTTTTAATCCTTACAAAGCTCTAAATCTTTACTAAGTTACAAAACAATAAACAAATACAAATATATATGTAAACCGTAAATAGAATAAAACTAAGAAATTACCTATTTAAGAAATAATTATTTACCAGACAAGCTCTTAACCTGTGCAAGTTAAACTTGAGGGTCGAAACCCTAGTTCTTCTTTTATCTTTTTATAAACATATTCTTTAATAAACAGAGTAAACAAATTAAACTAGAAGACTATAAGTTATGCATTAGATTGATTACAGTCTTATTTCAATAATTTATAGTATATTTATAAACTCTTTTATTTTTAAAAATAATTCATAAACCGATTAAATAACACCAATACTCTTGTAATAACGAAATAGAGGTAAACAAAAACCAATAATAAATCTATACAAGGGTTCCTTTCCAGTAAACCCTAGCTACTTTAATCTAACCGATAAATATAAATTTATAGATTTTATTTTACGACTGAGTTACACTCTTTACTTTAACCTTATTCATTTATAAGAGAAATCATTAACAATAAATTTATTTCACTCACAATGAAGAAGAATAACCCAACTTATAGTAATATCATTTATAAGACAAAGTATAAATATTAGAGTATTCAAAACAGAGGTCAATTAAAAACCACGAGAACATAAAGAACCTCCATACTTTAAGAAACGGAGCATGATATTACTTAGCCATAAGGCTGTAAATCGTTTTTACAAGTCAAGAAAAGCTAAATACAAGTCACGACATAGAAGCTGGAGCTACCCTGCAACAAGTAAGGGTTTTAATAACTAAAACTAAGTAATAAATGAAACTAAGCATCTAAACAATGGAGGAACCGAAGCTGTGCTTCCTTTCCAACTGTAACCCTTATCCCTTAACCATTGCAAGCAGGGAGATGCCACGTTAAACCGAGGCTTACCCATTTTGGTCATGAAGTTAACTAGTGTTGGAGAGAAATTCTTCCAAGCCTGAATACAAACCGTAACCTACAAGCGAGACCGAATGCTTTAAATAGAAGCTGTGTATTCTAATACCAAAATAGTAACATGAATTTTATAATAATAATATGGTAAAATATTTACCTGAAGGCGAAGAAATCTAGAGCCGAGGAGGAATCGAACTAGCACAACAAACAACACTTTGAAGAACAAACCCTCTTGCTAACCTGTGACAGAGGCAGCTGGGTTCACATTCCAAACTACACCAACGATGAAGCAAGTCGAAAGCTATGACAATGGCAATGCAAGGGACCAACACTCTAAACTACTGACAGAGTAAAACCACCCTCACAACAACACAATACTTGCAAAAAGAAACCAAGATACGAGCCGTGCATCACTCGACTCTTTCACAAGAGTTGCAGCACTTCAGTACACACATAATGGAGCTGAAAAACGAGAACAGGTGAGCCTCTCATGGTCGCGGAGAAACCAGACAGTGCAGAGACAAACCCTCGTAGAAGAATGAAGAAGATAAGGTTACGATGCAAGTTTTTAAATTGTTCATTGCACAGTGGAGGCTTCTCCACATGGCCACTAAAATATTTAGTTAGCAGTGGATCGATCACTATAGTCTCCTACACTGTCGGATAAAACTTGTTATTGCCAATGATTTAAATAATAGCCACAATGATAATGTTAGTTATAAAGTCAAAATCATATCATTACAATGCTAAACCATAAAGTCAAGCAATGGTAAAGAACAAAACATATGTTTGCATCGTTATCCTTTATTCTATGAAAACCTTGTAATCTTTCGTTGGTAAAACAATTATGGAGAGATCAATAGTAGAGTATTTGCCCTTGATCATAAGTTGATAGTACTACTATTAACCTTTTATACAAACATTATGATACATGACTATGTTATTAGAACTAGTGTTAAGTAAATACTGGTGGGCAAGAAATTAGTTTATAAATCAACTTTACGTAAGTAAAAGTAGATAGTATTTACACCCTAGAATAACTCTTACATTTGTATATAGTCTATAGTGCCACGGTGTAAGATAAACTTCTTGAAAGTTAGTGATATTTTGGTCCCTATAAGGAACCAAAACTCTAAATGAATCAAACCAATGTTAGATTAGACTTGGTAAATAAAAGATAGCAAGACTATCCAAGGTTAAAAATAGTATCACTTATTGATATTAATAAATGTTATAGTAATGTATTTTTTACTACATTACTAGTGACATGATGAACTTGAAAGGTCGAAATTGAAGCTCAATGACTTTTAATGCAAGTAGACATTTATAACTGTAGCTGATAATTCTTCTCTATTAGATCAGAATTAAGTGTGGAGCTAAGTAATCTATTGTAAGCTTTTCTTATGAAAACGTTAAATTGATATTCATGCTTATAAAACAACATTTAGATACTAGACATAGCAATAGCAGTAAATACTTGTCTCAATAAAATAGTCTTTATATAAAATTACGAGTTCTATGCACATCAGTAAAACTTGTGAAAAACTTGGCTTATAACTTTAAAGACATGTTGGTGAAAGACAGTAGTATATCAAGGATATTAGTCTTTACTACTAAACTTAAAATGCTATCATAGATGCAAAAACGACAAAGAAAGTTACTTTACCTCTCAGTATCCTTGAACTCTAATAATCAATTTTTACTCTAGCATTTTATATATGCTAAAGAAATACATTTGGATTTAACGCTTTAACAAACTCCTACTTGTTCAAAATTTACCTGTTGAACCTGTAAGATTCAGAAATCCAGTTGAGTTAGCAATTGCTAAGTAAGCCCCAGTTTAGAACATAACTTCTCACCTACTTGGCAAAATCAATCATCAGTACAGCTAGAAGTAACTGATTGCAGGTTATATACATAACATATCAAAATTAAAGTGGTATTAGTTTTTATGTGTTGAAGTTAATCACTACTTTTGTTAACTATTTCATTTTTCTACTAGCGGGTAGTAGTTATCAAACTGTGACTATAGACATTTTATGTTACATTAAAAAATTTTAATTTTTGTGAAAATTTGGGGTTTTGACACTCAAAGAGCTAATTTCTGGGATAACATTTTGGCGGGTGGATTACTAAGCTTCCCAAATTTACTCTTGGCTGGGGATCTTGACTTCACCATCTCCTCTTCTAAAGTATGGGGTTGCAAAGCAAGGATTGACCCCTTGGCACCTTATTTCTCCTGGCTAATTTCCAGCAACAACCTGATTGATCTCTCCATGAACTTTCCTGGCCCTACTTGGAGGAATGGGCGTACTGGGGATGTAGGCATAAGTAAAAGGCTAGACTGGTTCCTTCTATCTGACTCACTTCTTCCTAGCATTGTATGTTATAGATCTTGGGCTACACCTTCTGACATCTCATACCACTACCCTATATGCCTAGAATGGGTCCCGAGACTAGTTACTCAAAGTTGTCCCTTTAAATTCAATAGGGCCTGGCTCATGGAGGATGATTTTGCACCTCTAGTGACTTCATCTTGGAAGGCTCCTCTGGCCTTGGATGATTGTATCTATATGGATTCCCTCACTTTTAAGATGCGTAGACTCAAAGGCATGGTTAAAGAATGGGAAAGAAAGAAAAACCATGAAAGGAAGCTTCAGATCTTAGAAATTAATGAAGAAATCTCGAACATCTTACTTGAAGATTCGGGCCTCTTAACAGCCTCAAATGCGGATAAACTGAAATTCCTTCAAGTTAGGAAGGGAAAATACTGGGCTCATGAGATTACTACATAGAAATTGAAAAGCAGAGTGCAGTGGATTAATGAAGGGGATGCAAATACAAAATTTTTCCACTCCTATGCTTCTGCTAGGAGAAATTCAAAAGCAATCGGGTCTCTTAATGATAAGGAAGGTAGAGCAGTATCTGAGGATGCAGCTCTTAAGATGCTTGGGAAACAATATTTCAGTGACCTTTTTGAAGATGACAAGAAAACGAATATTGCTGACCAATTAAAGGTGATTAGACTCTTCCAGACTATGACACTGGAAGAGGATATTGACTGCATCCTTAATCCCATTTCGATCTAGGAAGTTGACGCTATTCTTAAAGGGTCTAAGAAAGATAAAAGCCCTGGCCCTGATGGATGGCCGGTAGAGTTCTTCCTGGATTTTTTTTACCTTATTAGCAAGGAACTAGTCATGGCTGTTGAGCAGGCTAGGACCCAAGGGAAAATTGTTGGGGCACAAAACTCTACTTTTTTTACTCTGATATCAAAGTGTGAGAAGCCCTCCACCTTTGCTGACTTCCGTCCCATCTCCTTATGTAACTTTGTTTACAAGGTCATCTCTAAGATTGCAGCTCTTTGACTGAAGCCTCTCCTGAATAGGTCTATATCTGCACAACAATTTGGCTTTCCTAAGGATAGGTAGATTACTGAACCTGTTGGCATAACCCAGGAAGTATTGCACTCTATAAAATCTGAGAATTCAAATGTCCTGGTATTAAAACTTGACCTGGTCAAAGATTTTGATAGGGTGAACTGGACTTTTCTAAGATTTCTTCTTATTTAGGTCGGCATCCCCCTGTTAGGTGTGAATTGGATCATGGGTTGTGTATCTAGTGCTTGTTTTGCAGTCTTAGTCAATGGGACTCCCTCAGACTTTTTCCCAACATCCAAAGAAATTCGTCAAGGCTACCCCTTGTCCCCTTTGTTATTTATCTTGATTATTGAGAGTCTCAATAGAATTATTATGGATGCTCAGCAAAAAGGCCACATAAAAGGTTTTCAGTACTCAACTAATATGTCGATAACACACCTGCTATTTGAATTTGATGTTATTTTATTCGGTATTGGTACTATCAGTGAATGGAGAGCTTATAAAGATGCACTGGATTTGTTCTGCTCGACCACGGGTATGGCTGTTAGTTTGGAAAAGTCATCATTTCTCTATCAGAATGTTGATGCTGATACAAGAAGCCAAATTGTTGAGATTCTTCCCTATAGCATGGAACCGATCATATCGGGCTTTAAGTACTTGGGATACCGCCTTAAACCACTGGGGTATCGTACCTCTGACTGGAGATGGATGGTGGAATTATTTGAAAACAATATTAAGAACTTAACCTACAGGTTCTCTCTCTTGGGGGCAGAGTTGTACTTATAAAAGCAGTTTATTGGTTTGCCCTAGCAAGATGCCCTAAATCTATACTAAATTTACTAAGGAGAGCTATATTCTCCTTGTTGTGGGGAAGCATAGAAGACCATCAGAAAATTCACCCGATGTGTTGGGAAACTGTATCTGCCCCAATTGAATATGGTGGATGGGACATAAAGAACCTTGAATGGTTTGAAATATGGTTGAGATTGAAAAACATGTGGCAGCTACTTATGGGAAATGGTATTTGGAGCAGGACCATTACATATAAATATATCAAGAACAGGCCCTTAGAGGAATGGATCAGAGCTCGGAATTTCAATGTTTCTAGATCTTCATACTTTTGGAATGGCTTTATCAGGATATTGTCTTGGATTACTAGTCAGCTGGGTTGGAAGGTGGGAAATGGATTAAATATTCGGCTGGTAGTGTACCCTATAGCTGGTCTGAATACACAGTATCTCTTATCCGAGGATCTAAGAGATTACCTTACTGACCTGAGAATAACTAAACTAGCCCAGGCACAAAATATGGAGGTTTATGGACATGATTTTTATTGCTGGTATACTGCTTCAGATTTGAACTTGGGGGGTGACTAGGTTGTGCAATGGAGTACTTATGTTAAAGGCCTGTCACATGGTGGAATAAGGATTGGGAACTCTGAAGCCACACTGCTATGGATGTTTGACAAAAAAATGGGTAACGTGACAACAAGGAGGGCATATGAACTTATTGTCTCTGAACAACTGATGGTAATGGATGATAATTTTCTCTTGAAGGTTTGGCATTTCAACATTCCTCAAAAACTAAAATGCTTTATTTGGTTGACTTCTAATTTGAAAATTAATACTTGGGACATTCTGTGTAAGAGGGGATGGTGCGGTCCGAATAGATGCAACCTCTGCAAATCTGAGGCTGAAACAGTAGAACACCTCTTCATTGACGGCTCCTTCGTGGAGAAGGTGATTCATGGTCTTAGAAGACACTTTGATGTTCACCTGCATTGGTCTGCTTCATCTCTTTTAGGAAATCTTATTAGCTGGGTCTCAAAGGGTGGTAGTCTCTAGTATCTGCCTTTATTTTTCATATGGAATCTTTGGAAGACAAGGAACCGGTATATTTTTAAAAATCTGGAACCTAACATAGCCAGTCTATGTCATCAAATCATGCTAGAGGTTTCATCACACCAAGTCCCGCAGGTAATAAGTCCCAAAATTCGAAACATTGGAGATCCTCTAGTAATGAAATTTCCAATGGTTTTTTTCGATGGAGCTGCAGCTGAATCTATTGGAGGAGCGGGTATTTGTATTTGGTTAAATGAACATCATTTTTTTGCTATAAAATTAGGATGTGGAAGCAGTACTAACACTAGAGCTGAGCTATTAGCACTCTGGCCATCATTATACATCGCCAAAGATATTGGGTTGCCATACTTACATATCTTTGGCGACTCCTCAGTGATTATAAATTGGGCAAAGGGAGAATCCACCCTTGACATGGTGAACCTTGAGGCTTGGTGTCTTAACATCGGGAAACTTATGTCCTCATTCACACTGGTGGATTTCAATCATGTCTATAAGGAACATAACAAGAGGGCAGTCTCCTTATCCAATGAAGGGATGAGGATGGCTTCATGACATCTCTTACTCACTGAATCACGTGATTACTAGTTTATTGGGGAAGTCTCACTCCAACTATTTTAGAGCTTTGCTCTGTTCTATTTTAGACATTTGTCTCCTTGGCACATTTGAGTTATTTCTGGTTATGCTGAGCAGCAGTAACAGGACCATAGAGAGATTACATGCCCTGTCATGGATAAAGATTCTGGGCTCTTGTTATTTTCTTTAGGGACATATTTGACTGATGATATATTGCACACTTATGAGAGGACTCTTACATGTATTTGATGCCCATGTACTGATAGATTGGTTCTTGTATGTGATTAGTTAACTGTGTATTAATGATGAAGTACTACTGTTCAGTTAGGTCCATTGGGGACCTGACGTATTGCTTGATGATGTACCAGGTTACCTCTGATTCAATAGAATATCAAGGAACTTTTTTTTTCGTTTAAAAAAAAAAGCAAGATCTAAGATGGTTTGAGAATGTTTTTTCATTTTTTTTTTAATTTTGAAAAGTAGTTTTGAAATATTGCATAAAGATTTTAATTTTATTATAGGTCGTAATATACTATTTTCTATTTATTTTAATTAATATACTATGAGGAAAATTCACTATAAAGTTAATATAATTTCTTCAAAAATAAATCAGAAGTAAAAAATGTAAAAATACAAGATTAAATTTTATTTCTATGTAATTAATTATTTTTGAAGATTTCTATTTTAGGTAGTTATTTTAAAAAATGTTACCGTGAAGGTGAGTTTGTGGGACACTATTCTCAAAATCGTCGTCCCTTTATCCAACCATAGTCTGCCACATGTTTGACTTGTTGTTGGTCTCTTTCACACTTTCTTTGTCTTGTCCACCGTTTGTTTGTTTGTCCGAGCCGTTGTGTACGACAAGCCTGTCCCATGTCAGTTACATAAGAACTCTTGTACTGTGCGTCGAAAAGCAATATCATCATCTTGTAACTGGTAGAGCTATGCATGCATGATGCTATGTTTTATCATCGTGCTATGGAATTTGTATGGTATGAATTTGTTATGGCATGCATGCATAACAAATTCAATATTTTTTTAAGCCTTCCATAAAGATGGAGAGGGAACATAATTGGAGGGATTCCGAATTTTAAATGGCATGAACATAATTAGAGGGAATTTGAATTTTAAATGGCATATTCATTTTTTAAATTTCATGAAGCTTGTCGTAAAGAGGTAACATAACTTGAGGAATATCCATTTTGAATTTGAGTATTTTGTAAGTGGTGGTGATGGAAGTCCATGCCCTAATGGTCCTCCATCACCACTCTCACCTTCCAAACAAAGCGGTCATAGATGGTGAACAACCCCGTTATGCACAAGCCCAAGTCCGAATCAATTATTGATTCAATCATACAATCGATTGTTGAATGCAACCCATATGGCGACACACGCTTGGAAGGTAGGTTTGCGCACGAGTCGAAACTCTGGGCCAAGGGTCTCTAGTCTGGATATATTAAGTAACTTCAGGAGAGCTAGTCAAGGGTTCGATTCTAATAAAGAAGAATCAAATATTCTCGGGTCGATCTATGTTGGTGGCTTTGAATGTATGAAAATAACACATAAATGGGACAAGTTTCCAGGTTGAGCTCTGAAACTAAATTGGGTGTCCCATCTATCAAAGTATATATGTTTAAACCATTCCCAAAAACACACATACATAACTGAAGGTCCGTGATACAACAAACAAGGTTTCCTTAGTCCCAAGCATAAACAAAAAGTCTTTATGTTGTGTGACATTGGGCAAAAGATCATCATGGGTTAGATCTCAACCTATACAAATAATAATTCGCAAAAAAACCTACTCTCTTTTCCATTTCATCACATTACTCTTCCCATTTTTTTCCTTTTCAACATTTTATTACACCTTCAAAAAAAAAACAACTACTAATTATTACTATAACATTTCAATATTAATACATAAACCATCTCTCTCATTGATGCTACCTAAAAACGAAAAAACCAACCAAAATACTAAACTCAGGAAAACGCTACATGTTAAGATATACCCAATTCAGGTTATATCTAACCATGAAAGTAATATCTTGTGGCTGTAGTTTAGTGGTAAGAATTCCACGTTGTGGCCGTGGAGACCTGGGCTCGAATCCCAGCAGCCACAATTCTTGATTTTGTCAAATCCATTTTTTCACAGAAATAGAGCTTTTCAATAAATGTTTTCTCAACGAAAAATGGTAATAGAAACCCTTTACGACGTTGTGGCCGTGGAGACCTGGGTTCGAATCCCAGCAGCCACAATTCTTGATTTTGTCAATTCCATTTTTTCATAGAAATAGACCTTTTCAATAAATGTTTTCTCAACGAAAAATGGTAATAGAAACCCTCGGCGACGATTTTAAATCTTTACGGAGGCCACCGCTGCATTTTTAAACGGAGATCTTGATGTAATCACAATATCAAAATTTCAAATGAACCTGAGTTTCACGGAGATCTCGATTTTTCTGCTACAAATGAACCTGAGTTTCACGCTTCCATTTTGCGCTATCGTGGATGAAGAGACACCCAAATTTCGCCAGAGCGTTGTAATCTGCTTAGAATGCGTTGTCCTTCGACAGACCTCATTTGAGTTTGAAAGTTTCAGCGAATTTGGGTGAGACCGCAGTATATGTTGGCCATATTCACAAGCATTCGTTGCGGAGGATTGTTCGTGCTTCTTCAATAATATCATCCACCACCGTGTACTACTTGCACTACGGGAGGGTGATTAACAGTGGAGTTAAGGTGAATCTTAAACCCTAAATAAGCTATTAAACTACAATTTTTAATTGTAGTCTACATCGGATCTCCTGGAGGACTCCATTAAACACAACGCCCAGGTCCATGCTGCATTCATTTCCCAACCTCTATCAAATCCATATTCTGGAACTAATTTTCCGAGAGATTTCCCCTTTATGGGCTCAGGTAATGCTCGCCTAATACGGATTGAGTTTTTGGAATAACTTAGAATCAATTCACCCCCGCCATTTCTAAAGGACATCAAAGTCTGAAAATAGGAGTGTTTTTTTCTTTTTTGCATAAGTTGAAGGAACAATATCTGGATCTAAAAAGTTACATTTTTGTTTGTTCAAATTATTTTGTTTGATTACACCGTCTCGATATTCTGATTTTGTTTGTAAAAAATTAAAAAATTCAACCTCTACAACACTTGTTGAAATTGATTTGTATAAGTTGCACTCATTATGTGACCTAATATTCAAAACATCTATATTGTGGCCATTGTTCTTACAGGTCTTTCTGGAATGGTTCATTCTTCCTCTTTTGTAGCAGATTGAGGGAAAGCTAATTGTTTTGATCGTGCCTCAGTGCTAATATTCAGCCTATACTGGCCATTGTTGTTCTTCTTCTGTCTCAGATTGAGGGAAAGCTAATAATTTTGAGTGTGCGTCAGCGCATCAACAAATCTCTATTCAGGTGATGAAAATCTGTCCAATATATAAGGCACTCCGGCTAACAATGTTGATACATATGGAGAGGGGAGCCTGCCAAATAGGCATCGTTGGATGAAAAATAGTCAACGAGGATTGCCATTGTTACTCTATCTAGCATTCTATCTAGCATCCATAGGTTTGACCGTAATTTCATTCTGTAGTTTCCACAAATAATAAAAAATATTAATAAGATATTTTTCCTATTTTGTTGCTGTTTGTGTGCTCCCAACCCCTGTTCCCATTTGCCATGTGTGCCATGTTTTGCAGTCGAGAAATTTTATGCCACTGCTCGTAGTATTTATGTGGGAATTTTAGTAAGGGTTTTGAGGTCAAAACCTTTGTAAACTTGGTTTTGACTCCTCCTTTGTTCACTATTTCCCCCACCATCTCTAAGGTTCTTAGTTTGGGTTTAGGAAGTACCTATATTTTCCTATAAATATTTATGCCTTTGATGATTCAGACATGCCTGCTGGGTCCATGAATCTACATATAAACATAATTTGCAACATAGAAATAAAACACACAGACAGCATAATAGCTATCACACAAAGAGACACAATTTTATATGGTAAAACCCCTTACAGGGGAAACATCCACGAGACAAGAGACAGGATCTTAGGACAACATGAGATTACAACAGCCAAGATTGGTTTGGAGCCCCTTGGTTCTCTTGGATCCCTTGGCTTTCTCTTTGAGCACCCACTCTCCCATCTTGCCTCTACAGGCTTACATGGATATATAAGATCTCTTACACAGTTATGAGAAATTGAATAATTAATTATGCATTCTAACTTAGGTTGCCACAAGCTGAATAATAGGATCCGGATCCAAATCCATGGAAAGTTGATGTCACCTTATCCAACGGTGTCTACCTTGACAACAGTTTACCTGATACTTTGTCCTTGTCCATTCATCACCTTCTTGCAAGCTAAAGATAGGTGATATTAGTGCTTCTAAAATACCGAAGCACCCACATTGCTCCACCTGAATTTGCCATTTATGCATTGACAACATCAACATGTGAAACGCCTCACCATTTCATCATATACATCAAACTAGCATACAATACATGAGAGTTGAGACATATAACCCTTTTCTTCATTACCTAGACATAAACCTGAAGAAAGCTAAAATGGTGGTTTACCGGTATCACATTTATTCATAACAAATTTCTTGCGTATCATTACCTTGTACTCCTATAGTGATAACCAAAAGTTTACCATCAATTCGTCTATGTGTACTTCCATGCCCAAGATTGTTTTTGCTGCTCCTAGATCCTTCATCTTGTATTAAATTGAGCACATAGATATGTGGACCAACACACAACTCACAACATAGATCACACAATTTTACTTAGAAATTGAAGAATGAAACAATGCAAAAATGGCTTGCAACTGTGAATGCTTTCATTAATCAAAAGTAATTAGATAATTAATTACAATGAAGTACAATGGCTAAATAGCTTCATGCAATTTGAATCCATGTGAGGAAATTCGAATTGGTTTGACTCTACTTGACTGAATGGTTAACTGACCTTGTCCAAATCATTGTCGGAGTTCAAAATCCAAACTCAAGTGTCTAATTCTGTGGTAAGTAGTTTAACTGATGAGGTAGGTGAGTAAATGCGCCTCACCTGCATGCAACCATGCAAACCTAGCGCTAACTGAGTAGAACTGAATGTAATTGACTCCTAACTGAGCTTGACTAGTCACCAACTAAACTCAACTAATGGAGGTTGGTATTGGCACTCCCAATGGCTCCTAATTTGTAAGGATTGATCTAGGAGGCTCCTAAACTTATGCATGCAAGTGCAATTAGTGGCAGTTGGCCTCAATTAGTGCTCCCCACACTTTAGTAACTAGTACATGTGCCCCAATTAGGCCAAGTGGACCCAATGGTGCTAGTGACTAAAAATAGACTAAAAGGACTCCTGGTTTAGACATAATTGACCAAATTGAACAAGGGAGGATTATAATTTTAACACCCCCCTTGAATGCTAAATTAGACAATTTGTGGGCCCTGGTGACTAAGACCATACATCACCCATTACAACAACTAAAGTAACTGCTCAACACAAGGACCTTTGGGAAAAACCACACGGGAAAAAAGGCCCCCCTCTAACTAAGCAGATAGAATCAAGATTCAAATTTTAAAAACTTGAAAATATGCTGTTGCAACCTTCATCTCTGTGATGTAGCAAAGCAACATGCATGATGTTCTGTGCACAGGTATCCGGGGGCCTGGCATGTAGACTTCTCCATCTTCTCCGAAAATGATGATGGAAGGAAGGAGGAATGTAACATTTGCCTCTTTCTAGATGAAGAGGTGTATGATGTTAAATTAGTAGCAACAATGAAGGTCTTCCTGCATGCATGTGTTCTTGCATGCAGAAGACTTAAATTAGGAAACTGGTTGTATTTAATTTACTTTTCCTAAGTTTACTTTGGAAAATAAATTAAAGTGATCTAAATTAACTTTAGTGAACCACTAGTTAAAGTGAAAGTGAAATTAGGGTTTTCATTTTATCTAAAGTTATAAAAGAGAGATCAATTGGTGGAGAGAACACACACACTTGTATTCTGACAGAGACAGGATACAAACAAGGAGAGAGAGTCAGACATAGGATTTAGTTGAGAAGATGAAGGAGCGAGCAACAGGATCATCGAGCTTCGTACAACTGGGCTGTACACTCACACAGGAGGGTGTTGAGGTTTAGCTGGTATTTGCCCAGTGATTTTGCCGGGTACTGCATTCGCCAGGTTTGGGTGAATTTGCAGTGATTGTAAAAGTTCCATATTTTCTCATAATAAAATCTATATCTGATTGCTGCACCGATTTTCCCATCTTGGGTTTTTCCGGGGGTTTCCATACCCAAAATAATAGTGTCAATATCGTGATGTGATGTGATTTATTTCTCAGTTTTATATTCCAATGCATATTATAAAAGATATTCATGTGTGGTTATTAGTTGATATTTTGCATGCACTGTTTAGCCCTAGTTGAATATTAAAGAAAAATTTACATGGTATCAGAGCTCTGGTGAGCTAAAGTTGAGAGATTTGTAGCAACACTGATAGATCGGGGGCAGATCTATAAGAAGACACAAACCTAGACATCTAGATCTAGGGTTTTACATGTACACTTCACTATGGCCGTGCAGTTGAGAGTTGAGGATAGACTCCAGGGTGCTCAGAACTTTCCTACATGGAAATAAAGGATCACAAGGATCCTGGACGCTAGTGATGCAGAGGAGCACATTGACTCCACGAAGGTTGCACCCTCAGATATGGCAGATTTAGCAGCTTGGAAGAAGATTGATTCCAGAGCGATGCTGATTATCATGGATGGAGTGAAGGACCATATAGTCCCTCACCTTTCTGGTAAGAAGACTGCAACAAAGATGTGGACGACTTTGGAGAGTCTATATCAAAGCAAGAACGAGAACTGAAAGATGGTGCTGCAAGAGAGGATGTGCAGCACCAAGATGGCCAAGGGAGAAGGAGTGGTGCCTTATCTCACAAGGCTCACACAGATCAAGGACGAGCTTGGAGCTGTTGGCTCTAAGACAGTGGATGAGGAGCTAGTTCGGATAGCCCTCAATGGCTTCTCTAAGCCATGGGACACCTTTGTCAAAGGTGTTGTGGCTAGGGAGAAGCTCTCTGATTGGCATAGACTATGGGATGGCTTTGTGCAGGAGGAGACCTTCATGGGTCAAGGATCAGGCTCATCCAGCAGTGCCCCACAGATTGTGGATGAGGAGGCTCTAGCCCTTACAGGGAAGAGCAAGGGTAAGGCAAAAAGGAAGAAGGATGGCAAGAAGAACCTTGACGTATCAAAGGTCAAGTGTTTTATCTGTCACAAGCAAGGACACTTTGTCTCCCACTGCCCAGATAGGAAGAAGAAGAGTAACACTCAGATGGCTAGATCTACAAAGGTGGATGAGTTCAGCAGGAACTTCAATAAGGAGTTTTGCTTGATAGCTTGCATGGCAAGCACCACGAGGAGCAGCATATGGTACATTGACAGTGGAGCATTTAGTCACATGACTGGACAGAAGAGATTCTTCAGAGACTTGCAGGAGGGTGGAACAAGGATGCACGTTGAGCTCGGTGATGATGCGTGGTATCAGTTGCAGGGAGTTGGCACTGTTTCATTTGAGAGGGAGTCTGGCAAACCCCTCAGTTTTGCTAATGTGTTGTATGTTCCAGGATTGACCAAGAACCTTATATCAGTCTCCACTCTGGAGGACAAGGGATATTAGGCGAAGTTCTGTGACCATAGAGTGTATATCAGGCCCAAGGGGTCAAATAGGAGCTTGGATCGGGTGATTGACAGAAGGAGCGAGAAAGTGTAAAGATTACACTTTGAGCCTACAAAGGCTCTAGTCAGCAACAACAGCAGCAGGCAGGGTGAGTTGTGGCATAGGAGGATAGCACACTTACACCATGGAGCACTGAAGCATTTGAGACAGGCAATCATTGAAGTTTCTCAGGTACAGGAGGAAAAGCATAACCACTGCAAGGGTTGGGCTTTGGGGAAGAACATCAGGAAGTCGTTCCCACAGAGTGAGCACAAGTCTAAGGAGCCCTTGGACTTGGTGCATTCTGATGTATGTGGTGGACCTATGAGTGTCCATTCGTTCAGTGGTTACAGTTACTATGTAACCTGGATCTATTTCCTAAAGGCCAAGTCAGAGGTCTTTGAGAGGTTCCGAGAGTTTAAGACTCTTGTGGAGAACCAAACAGGAAAGAAGATTCGGGTGTTGAGGATAGACAACAGGGATCAAGAAGGATCACACTGTGCCCCATACCCCATAGCAGAATGGAGTTGCAGAGCGAAAGAACATGACTATGGTTGGAGCAGCGAAGGCCATGCTATTTGATCAGGGATCACCACTATTCCTCTGGGCTGAGGCATACAAGATTGCGGTATACATTCAGAACAAATGTCCCCACACAACCTTGGGGAGGAAGACATTGGAGGAGGTCTTCACAGGCACTAGGCCAGATGTGAGTCACATTCGCATATTTGGCAGTGTCTGTTATTGTCATGTTCATGCTGACAATAGGAAGAAGTTGGACCTTTCTGGAGAGAAGGGGTTACTTGTTGGTTACATCAAGATTTCGAAGGCATATAGAGTTTACATTCCTTCTCGTAGAAGGATCATTGTGAGCAGGGATGTCCAGTTCGATGAGGACAGGGCCTTACAGAGATCTCTGGACTTACCAGCAGAGCAGCAGCCAGCACAAGAGTCGGGAGTCAAGTTAGCAGAGCCAGATGTACAGGTACAGGTACAAACACAAAGCACAGGTTCTAGTGGTTAGAGGGAGTCAGGTGGACAGGATCCTTCAGTGATTGACTTGAAGGATGAGCTGCAGCAGGAGATGGATATCCAACAGCCGCATCAAGTTGACACTAGGCCAAGGCCTAAGTGGTTTAGATCCACAATGTAGGATTCTAGACAGGTAGATCCTCCACAGACATCTTTTAGACAGAGTGTACCACTAGACAGGCTTAGTTATATGGCACTGATGACAGAGTTGATTAACTTTGAACCTTCCAGCTTCGGGGAGGCTGCACAACATGATGTGTGCCAGGAAGCTATGGTTGATGAGTATGACTCCATTATGAAAAACCAAGTATGGGAGGTTGTGCCGAGGCCACAAGGGAAAACGGTGGTGGGATCTAGATGGATTTACAAGGTGAAGCATGCAGCAGACGGAAGCATGGAGAAGTACAAGGCGCACTTCATGGCAAAGGGGTTTTCACAGGAGGGTATTGATTATGAGGAGGTCTCCGCCCATGTTGCCAGGTATTCTTCCATTCGGACCATTATCTCACTAGCAGCTGAGATGGGTTGGCGTGTCCATCAGATGGACGTCAAGACTGCCTTCCTCAACGAAGTTATAGAGGAGGAGGTGTATATTGAGCAGCCATAGGGGTTTGATGTGGAGAACAAGGAGACAAATGTATGCGGACTGCATCGAGCTCTTTACAGGCTCAAGCAGGCACCTAGAGCATGGTACTCGAGGATCGACAACTATCTACGGAAGATGGGATTTCAGTGGAGTGAGGCTGACCACAACCTGTACTTCTTGACAGGTGAGGTGCCTCTCATACTGGTCTTATATGTGGATGATCTTTTTTTGACAGGAGATGAGAGGCTGATTGGAGACTGTAAGTCCAACCTTGCAATAGAGTTTGAGATGAAAGACCTTGGGCTGATGCATTACTTTTTGGGCTTGGAGGTTTGGCAGAGAGATGGATACTTCTTCATCAGATAGGGGAAGTATGCAGTAGAGATCCTGAAGAGATTCAGGATGGAGGACTGCAAGCCTATGGCCATAACTCTAGTTTCCAACTGGGGGAAGATTAATGCATCAGGATCAGACGGATTTGATCCTACCTTGTATCGTCAGCTTATCGGATCAGTTATGTATCTGGTCAACACTCGACCAGACATCAACTTTGCAGTCAACTCTTTGAGTCAGTTCATGGTGGACCCTCGGAAAGTGCATTGGACGGCTGTGAAGCACATACTTCGCTACATCAGAGGTACAGTGGAGTATGGATTGGTTTATGAGCGCAAGGAGAGTGTACAGTTAGCAGGTTTCACAGATGTTGACTGGGCAAGATGTGTAGAGGACCGGAAGAGTACTTCAGGTTGTTGTTCAGCTAATGTTTTAAAACTCGGACTCGGACTCGAAATCGGCAATGGCTCTGCAATGACTCGGTTTACTAAAAGACATATAAAATATTTAAATTTTAAAGAAAATATATATTTTAAAGATTAGAATCCATCATTCCAAAGCATTAGAGACAAAACATCCAAAGTATGATCATATATATCCCATATAAGGGTGAACATATCAAAATTGCACGAAGGGTACTGTGCCAATGTGCAAGCAGCAAATACATAATACATATATGAAAGTCTGAACAAACCCACGCAGGCACTGAAGTTTGAAGTTAAACCCACGCAGGGACTGAGCCACACTCACGGTTAACACTCACGGCCTCCAACACTTCAGTCTTCAACTATCAGACGAAGGGCACGGTCTTCAGCCACAGTCACAAGTAAAGTCTGGACAGTTGACATCAATTATCAAAGACCACGGTCCACAAATGAAGCCGCGGGTAGGTAAGTTAGGGAGTTAAAGTGTTAGGGTAGTTAGGGATTAGGTTAGATTTAGGTTGGTTAATTAATAAATTTTAATTAAAAAAAAAATCCCAACTCGGGTACAACTCGACCGAGTTGGTCGGTTCGATACCGAACCAACCATCCGACCCGAGTTAAAGGCCGGTTCGGCTCGGCTCGAGGTCAACTTGCCTGACTCGGCCAAGTCCGAGTCGGCTTGGGTCGAGTTTTAAAACACTGGAACTTTTAGCATTGGATCAGGGGTGTCTCTTGGTTCAGCAGGAAGCAGAAGTCAGTTGCATCGAGCTCAGCAGAGGCTGAGTACATGGCTGCTTGTGAGGGTATGTGGCTGAGGAAGTTACTTGCAGGGTTGTTTTCGAGTGTGAGCTAGAGGCTACAATAGTTCACTGTGACAATTAGAGTGGCATCGGGCTATCTGAGAATCCAGTGTTCCATGACCGGAGCAAACACATAGACATCAGATACCACTTCTTGAGAGATTATGTTCAAAGGGGAACCATTCGGTTGGAGTACATACAGACAAATGAGAAGGTGACAGACATTTTCACCAAGGCACTTTGCAGAAAGAGTTTTGTGAAGTTCAGGGATAAGTTGGGGTTGCTACCGAATCCCTTCCGTGACAATTAGAGTGGCATCGAGCTATCTGAGAATCCAGTGTTCCATGACCGGAGCAAACACATAGACATCAGATACCACTTCTTGAGAGATTATGTTCAAAGGGGAACCATTCGGTTGGAGTACATACAGACAAATGAGAAGGTGACAGACATTTTCACCAAGGCACTTTGCAGACAGAGTTTTGTGAAGTTCAGGGATAAGTTGGGGTTGCTACCGAATCCCTTCCTCATTGAGAAGGAGTGTTAAACTAGTAGCAACAAGGAAGGTCTTCCTGCATGCATGTGTTCATGCATGCAGAAGACTTAAATTAGGAAACCAGTTGTATTTAATTTACTTTTCCTAAGTTTACTTTGGAAAATAAATTAAAGTGATCTAAATTAACTTTAGTGAACCACTAGTTAAAGTGAAAGTGAAATTAGGGTTTTTGCTTTACGTAAGTTATAAAAGAGAGATCAATTGGTGGAGAGAACACACACACTTGTATTTCGATAGAGACAGGATATAGACAGGGAGAGAAAGTCAGACAGAGGATTTAGTTGAGAAGACGAAGGAGCGAGCAACAGGATCACCGAGCTTCGTACAGCTAGGTCGTACTCTACTTGACTGAATGGTTAACTGGCCTTGTCTAAATCATTACACCTGTTCATCGAAGTTCAAAATTCAAACTCAAGTGTTTAATTCAGTGTTAAGCAGTCTAACTGATGAGGTAGGTGAGTAAATGCGCCTCACCTGCATGCAACCATGCAAACCTAGCGCTAACTGAGTAGAACTGAATGTAATTGACTCCTAACTGAGCTTGACTAGTCACCAACTGAACTCAACTAATGGAGGTTGGTATCGGCACTCCCAATGGCTCCGAATTTGTAGGGATTGATTTAGGAGGCTCCTAAACTGATGCATGCAAGTGCAATCAGTGGCAGTTGGCCTCAATTAGTGCTCCCCACACTTTAGTAATCGGTACATGTGCCCCAATTAGGCCAAGTGGACCCAATGGTGCTAGTGACTAAAAATAGACTAAAATGACTCTTGGTTTAGACATAATTGACCAAATTGAACAAGGGAGGATTATAATTCTAACACCCACGTTGAATGCTAACTTGGACAATTTGTGGGCCCTGGTAACTAAGACCATAGGTCACTCATTACAACAACTAAAGTAACTGCTCTCAACACAAGGAGCTGGGGAAAAAACCACATGGGAAAAAAGGCCCCTCTCTAACTAAGTAGATAGAATCAAAATTCAAATTTAAAAAACTTGAAAATATGTTGATGCAACCTTCATCTCTGTGATGTAGCAAAGCAACATGCATGATGTTCTGTGCACAGGTATCCGAGGGCCTGGCATGTAGACTTCTCCATCTTCTCCAAAAATGATGATGGAAGGAAGGAGGAATGTAACTTTGCCTCTTTCTGGATGAAGAGGTGTATGATGTTAAATTAGTAGCAACAAGGAAGGTCTTCCTGCATGCATGTGTTCTTGCATGCAGAAGACTTAAATTAGGAAACCAGTTGTATTTAATTTACTTTTCCTAAGTTTACTTTGGAAAACAAATTAAAGTGATCTAAATTAACTTTAGTGAACCACTAGTTAAAGTGAAAGTGAAATTAGGGTTTTCGCTTTACTTAAAGTTATGAAAGAGAGATCAATTGGTGGAGAGAACACACACACTTGTATTTCGACAGAGACATGATACAGACAAGGAGAGAAAGTCAGACAAAGGATTTAGCTGAGAAGACGAAGGAGCGAGCAACAGGATCACCGAGCTTCGTACAGCTGGACTGTACACTCACACAGGAGGGTGTTGAGGTTTAGTTGGTATTTTCCCAATGATTTTGTTGGGTACTGCATTCGCCAGGTTTGGGTAAATTTGTAGTGATTGTAAAAGTTCTGTATTTTCTCATAATATAATCTATATCTGACTGTTGCACCAGTTTTCCCATCTTGGGTTTTTCCGGGGGTTTCCATACCCAAAATAATTGTGTGATAATTGTGTCAATATTGTGATGTGATGTTGTGATTTATTTCTCAGTTTTATATTCCGCTGCATACTGTAAAATATATTCATGTGTGGTTATCAGTTGATATTTTGCATGCATTGTTTAGCCCTAGTTGAATATTAAAGGAAAATTTACATATAATCCACTCTATTCTTATGAAGGCAATGTAACTGATCAACCCTTGCCATGTAGCATCTCACATGGAGTTTGTTGCATCTCTCTGAAGGAGGTAAGATTGCATGACATTGCGCAAGGTTATTTGTCTTCTGAGTGTCAGATGGATTTCCAGTCATCTTCCTAGCTTCCCGCTTGGGAGTAGGGACTGGATCTGGATCTGAATCACCCTGAATCTCAATCTCATAAACTGATACAGCTAGTTCTGCAATACTAGTGGAAATTGCAAAAGAAGTAGATGGAATGTTTTTACCTTCTTTTTCAAGTGGCTCTGAGAGTGCACTGGTTCTAAAAATCGCAAGAAGTGTGAGAACTCATATGCCTTGGAGGCATGATTTGCAACACCCTTCGCTATGATGTTCCCAGTAGAGATATCCGTGATCTCCACTGAGTCAGGACCAAATATCACTTGCTTTGGAGAGCTAGTATGAGTCATCTAATATACAAATAACAGATTTGCAGCTAAGGAGGGCACATAAATCACATCTTTGAACTTTCCATGTTCAAGCTTGATAGAACCCTTCCCTTTGGCTCAAATTTGACTGTTATTACCCATTTGAATACTAGGACCATCAAAAGACTGCAAGGAAGAGAAAGATTCTCTGGATGCAACGATATGATTGGAAGCTCCAGAATCAATGAGGAAGGCATGTGCTGTTGAACAGCTAGCCTTCAGTGCATGGCATGTCTCTTCATGTTCTTCAATTTCTTCTCTATGGTCAACCTTCCTTGCGCTAGCAGGTATAGTAATGTTATGTTTCTTCAGAAGAAGAGGCATCTCATCAATTGGTCTTCTCATACAAGAGCTTTCTGGATGAAAGCCCCTTCCACAGTAAGAACCGAGAGTCTTTCCTTTGCCATTCTTCTTGCTTCTCTTCGAACCTAAAGCCTCATTTGATTGCTCTTTCTCCACATGAGACTCATCCTTTTGCTTCCCTTTATCATTCGCTACCTTAGGTCCTCTAGCAACCAGTGCTTGATCTTTGGAAGATCGAATGATCCCCATTTGGATCAACTTGTCATGCTCTTGGGTGAGAGATTCAATGAAGGAGTTAAGAGTAGGCATCCTCCAATTTGGAGTAGCGAGCTTCACTGAATGAAAGGTTTATACAAAGGCTGAGTAGTATGCACCAAGTTTTGAGAGAATGGCAAGGATGAGTTGATCATCCTCCTTCTCAACCTTGCACAGCTTCAACTAGAACACTAGATGCTTGAATTTGGTGAAGAAGTCATTTAGTGTTTCAAAATTGGCTGGATGAAGAGAAATCAACTCATTCTCTAGCTGATAGATCCTTAGGTCATCCTACTTATCAAATAAGGAAGCAAGCTTATCCCAAACCTCCTTGGGAGTCTTCAATCCATTTATGTGGAAGAGAAGATCTTGAGAGATTGAGAGGCAGAAGCATCCATATGCTTCATCAAGCCTATTCCAGTACTTTTCTTTGTCAACATAATGAACTGGCTCTTCCTTGGTCTCCATTATGAGTCTGAAGAGTCTTTTGGAGCGTAGTTGCATCTCCATGTCCTCCTTCCACTGGTGGTAGTTGAAAGGAGTGAGAAACTCCATTGGAGGGGCCATTTAGAATTCAGTGAAGGAGATTGAGCTACTTGTAGCAAATGCAGTGAAGGAGACTGATAAACCTGTAAATCACACAATCAAACAGACAAAGTAAGGTCGATAGCCTGCACTTTTGGATTTTCCTTCACACCCAGCATAGTTTATCAAGCAAGCTTGATAAAAAATCCCTTTACTTGGGATATTAAGTGGTAAATTCTCCGCTTTTGGTGCAGTACTAGAAGGAGCAATTTTGCTCAATTTTATTTTGATCCAAGTATGAATCTGTAATAGGAGAAGTGCCTTGTCTTGCCGAGGCTCCGATACCATATTAAATTGAGCACATAGATCTGTGGACCAACACACAACTTACAAGATAGACCACACAATTTTACTCAGAAATTGAAGAATGAAACAATGCAAAAATGGCTTGCAACTGTGAATGCTTTCATTAATCAAAAGTAATTAGATAATTAATTACAATGAAGTACAATGGCTAAATAGCCTCGTGCAATTTGAATCCATGTGAGGAAATTCGAATTGGTTTGACTCTACTTGACTGAATGGTTAACTAAATTCGAATTGGTTTGACTCTACTTGATTGAATGGTTAACTGACCTTGTCTAAATCATTATCGGAGTTCAAAATCCAAACTCAAGTGTCTAATTCAGTGTTAACTAGTCTAACTGACTGAGGTAGGTGAGTAAATGCACCTCACCTGCATGCAACCATGCAAACCTAGCGCTAACTGAGTAGAATTGAATGTAACAGACTAGAACTGAATGTAACTGACTCCTAACTGAGCTTGACTAGTCACCAACTGAACTCAACTAACGGAGGTTGGTATCGGCACTCCCAGTGGCTCCTAATTTGTAGGGATTGATCTAGGAGGCTCCTAACCTGATGCATGCAAGTGCAATCAGTGGCAGTTGGCCTCAATTAGTGCTCCCCACAATTTAGTAACTAGTACATGTGCCCCAATTAGGCCAAGTGTACCCAATGGTGCTAGTGACTAAAAATAGATTGAAAGGACTCCTAATTTAGACATAATTGACCAAATTGGACAAGGGAGAATTATAATCCTAACATCTTGAACATCCAAGCCAACTGAGCAATCATGTTGATCTTAACCATGATTGTGCTTGCTTCAAGCATAACGCTAACAATCTCAACACCAAGATAGTGAATACCATAAACTCACTTCTTGTCAAACTTGGCTCACCATGAAGGAATGAAAACATCCTATATCAATCGCCTGAGCGTGCACTTCAGGCCTTACAATGATTACTTTCAACTTGCAAAACAACTCTACTTATGCCATCTTGAGCACCTTTAATGCTCCACCTCGAATATAACATTCGTAAGACCTTAGCCAAAACAAACCAAGCTTGCCAAGTGAGCCTTCATTGCACACCTCCAAGCCCATTTACAATGGAGTTCATCAAGTTTTTTAAATAGGCTTCATTACATGTAATCTCATGGGGCAAATACACTCCTATCACCTAGGTCTACATTTAGACTTTACCGATGATTTCTCAGGGGTATGCATGCCTAATCAGGTATGTACATGCAATAAATATTTAATTTTACAAATTCCAAAATGAATTCAAACGATAATTTTACCATCACTGTTGTTGCGATTACTTACCATTAAACAACACTTATCTTTCGTGTTGCTTGACCGCAATGCTATCACAAACAAATCTACCATTGATTGACTACCTACACATACACGCTGATCAACACTCGTCTTTTGCGCCTCCACCTCCAACACTATCTCGACTTTCACTTGCAAGAATGCGTGGAACCAGGCAGATACATTTTGGAACTTGTGGATTACCTTAGCATACAAGCGCAACAAGAATAGGTCCTCCTCCAATAATGAATACATGCTTGAACTCACATTAAATGTAATCTTTTATGCTCTGTCGACAATCTCCTTCTTTGCCGGTAGCTTTAGACCTTTGCACATTACACAAGTAGCTCACTCCTTACAGAGCGTTTGGAGCCATCCATGGTGGCTCCTTCTCAAAACACACCCCTCCACGATGTTGCTTTTCTTCGTAGCGTTAGATCTACTCTCCTTCATGCCCTCTCCGACGAATCTTCCCTCTAACACAAATCTCTTAAATCTATACTTGGCAATATTCATCCAATGGTGGCTCCACCAATCTCTTTTACAGATATGTGCTCCTCTTAGGCATCTAGGATT
The DNA here is from genome assembly GCA_001517045.1 of Pseudotsuga menziesii. Taxonomy (NCBI): domain Eukaryota; kingdom Viridiplantae; phylum Streptophyta; class Pinopsida; order Pinales; family Pinaceae; genus Pseudotsuga; species Pseudotsuga menziesii. The sequence continues at coordinate 101,044 of LPNX010395542.1, forward strand.
CGAATCTTCTCATCCTCTGCAATCTACAAATTGCTTTCTAACACCTTGACAACAACTCCTCTTTCATCATCATTGAATGAGTATACAACATAGGTATAAACCTTAGAGTTCACAACAATCGCAATTTCAAGCCCTTTATCCCTAGCAACAATAGTATTAGCAATTGACAAAGAATAATTCCGTGTTTTTAGAATTACCTGTCTGCAACTGCAAATTCTGAAACCCGAGTGCCGCATTAAAAAACCATTCCAGCTTTCAGAACTTTGTCACTCCTTGCATTCAAGCTCAATTCAAACCCCCAGAATTAGATGACGATCCTTGTTCTTGCAGACTATGTCAAATGGGGCAAGAATTCTGGACCATCTCTCTGAACTACCTTCGTTGCGGCCTTATAAGCAGCACTCACAAGATTCCCCGATATGTGTCCATTAATTTCAACTTCTTGGGCCTTCAACAACACCTTGTACGCCTTTCCCTCAACAGACTTTACATCGATCAGACAGGTTCTCGCTATGTTCAAGCAATAATTGTTATACCATGACCCAATATCGCTCTCGTCAATGCTAACAACCCCCAACCTCAAATCAAACTCACCTCTGCTATGAAACAGAGGAGGATAACAAATATCCACATTTTTCACCTCTAACGTGCCCGCATACATTGGATCGTAGTCCCTTTGGTCTTACGCACTAAGGACAATGCGACTAAATTTCCAATAGATGGGAGTGGTGCTGCAGATGGGCAGTTGATGCATGCAAGCCCATTCATAGTCTTGCGCCTTCTAACTCTACAGCCTCGACTTCAAGTTGATTTCTTTGTAAAAATATGTGGCGCATCTAGACAAACCAAAAAACACTTCGGCTCTCCTTCAACATTGCCTACTACACAGCGATGGCGTTCTCATGCTCCTTAACTCTTTGACAACAACTCACAGAACCACTCAACACTTTACTCTCGGCGTCTGGAACTTCCAGCTCCTAGTGCTGTCTCTCCTGCGAGCTCAGTCCACGAGCTTCCCGTTGTTTTCTGTTGGTCTTGCCAGTTCTACGGCATCCCGTAGATTGAACCCTCAGAATTCGATCATATTCCTTTTTCCTGCAGGCTATGTCAAATGGGGCAAGAATTTTGGTCCATCTCTCCGAACTACCTCCATCTTGGCCTTATAAGCAACACTCGTAGGATTCCTTGATATGAGTCCATTGATTTCAGCTTCTCGGGTCTTCAACAACACCTTATACGCCTTTCCCTCAACATGCTCTACATCGATCAGAAAGGTTATCACTGTGTTCGAGCAACAATTGTTATACCATGACCCAATATCGCTCTCGTCATTGCTAACAACCACCGACCTCAAATCAAACTCGCCTCCACTCTTAAATAGAAGAGGGTAACAAATATCGACATTTTTCGCCTCTGATACCAAGTGTGGGTGCTCAAAGAGAGAGCACCCACACTACTACAACATTGATGGAGTGGTGCTACTAATGGGCTGAAATTCTTGTGATGGAGAGGGCGAAAGAATCATTATCGTTTTATGCTGGTGTCGTCAGTTCTACGGCAGCCCGTAGCTCGAACCTCTAGACTTCGATCACAATACTTGTTCCTGTAGTCGATGTCAAATGGGCGAGAATTTCGGTCCCTCTCTCTAAACTACCTCTGTCACGGCCTTAAAAGAAACACTTGCAGGATTCCTCGATATGAGTCCATTAATTTTCAGCTTCGTGGGCCTTCAACAACACCTTATATGCCTTTCCCTCAACAAGCTCTACTCGATTAGAAAGGTTCTCGCTATGTTAGAGTAATAGTTGGTATACCATGACCCAATATCACTCTTGTCATTGCTAACAACCCCCGACCCCAAATCAAACTCACCTCTGCTCTGAAACAGAGGAGGGTAACAATTATCCACATTTTCTGCCTCTTCACGTGCCTGGATACATTGGAACACAGTCCCTTTGGTCTTATTCACCAAGGACAATGCAACTGAATTTCCAACAGATGGGAGTAGTGCTGCTGATGGGCGGTTGATGCATGCAAACCCATAGACAGTCTTGTGCCCTCTAACTCTGCAGCCTTGACTTCAAGGCGACTTCTTTGTTAAAATATGTGGCGGCCAGACCAACCCAAAAACGCTTCAGCTCTCCTTCAACACTGCCTACTACAACCACGATGGCGTTCTCACGCCCCTTAACTCTTTCATAGCAGCTCACAAAACCACTTAACACTTTAGTCCCAATGTCTAGAACTTCCATCTCCCATCGTCATCTCTCCTGTGAGCTTAGTCCACGAGCTTCCCGTTGTATTTTGTTGGTGTTGTCGGTTCTACGGTAACCCGCATCTCAAACCCTGGAATTCGATCACGATCCTTATTCCTGCAGACTATGTCAAATGGGGCAAGAATTCTGGTCCATCTCTTAGAACTATCTCTGTCGCGACCTTATAAGTAGCACTCATCAGCGATGGCGAGGGTGCAAGAGTCATTATCGTTTTTTGTTAGTGTTGCAAGAACTCACAAAACTGTTCAGCACTTTACTCCCAGTGTTTGGAACTTCTAGCTCCCAGCACTGTCTCTCCTGTGAGCTTAGTCCACAAGCTTCTGGTCGTTTTCTGCTAATGTTGTTGGTTCTACGGCAACCCGCGGCCTGCTTTGGATGGTTTCAATAACCCGCGTAACTTGGTTGTTCCCTTAACAGAGATAGCATGTTCTCCCTTTCACGATGACTGTTTTTACAATCAACATCCACCAACTCATCCACAGTAGACGAAGGCCCGCGATTTGAATGATCTATTTCCGATTGACTCTTCTATGCAACGAGATTCTTCTCGCCTTCTCACAATATTTTGCAGACACCACCAGATCCTCCATCTGTTTGCTCCTGCACACTCTCCTTGATCAAGCCCAACACCATATGAAACTTCATGTTGTTGCTGGTAAACTCTGGATCTGACACCTCTCCGGTCTTAGCAAACTCTTCCTCAACCTTGTCCCCCCTCATGGATCAACAACGTTGCATCGCCGCCATCATTGATGATCAAATTAGGGCCACCTCCTAGACCCCGATTGAGAGCCCTTTCAGTGCACCGTCGGTACTCTTGCAGCTTCTCCCCCTTCATGACAGCTTTTTCTGGCAACAACTCCTTCCAAGCAGTGATTTTTCTCAAGTGTCCAACATGGCCTCTTCACTGACGATTCCATTTCCTCTCATTTTTTTTGTTTTCTTGGACTCACACTATCATTTCAGTAGGTCATCGACTAGAATATTAAATGATGGAATTGATCCACTCCTATCTTCTGATCTGAGTATTCTCTTTACAGACACAAAATCAAATAAATATGAGACAATTATTACCTGAGCTATCATTTCTCCAGCGTAGCCTTTTGCATGATCTTGCAGACTTTCACATGACCATCGACGGATCTCCTCAATACAATAGATAACACCTCATGATCAGTAGCGATTTTCAGCTTCTCCAGATCGGATACCTCCTCAGCAGCCTCCACCTCTACAACCTCTTATCCGCAGACTATATATGATATTTCGTGTGCAATAATCACCACCACGCACATCTCGCTTTCCATAATTGACATAAGATCCAACAACCTTGTTGAATGGTGAGCATCCCCAAAGATGGACCCAGGCTACTCCAAGTGCTACCACTCTACCTCCAGCCCTCCCAACTTCCTCCAAGATACCATGAGTCTACCCAAAAAGTGCCACGACCCCTAAAATGGCCCATGGTTTTGCCTTTAATCTTTACATGTCTTCCACACGACAACTCTGTCACAATCCCTCCGCGACCAACACTTGAAGGGCGCCTAACGCACTCTTGGGACGTGTTGTGAGGTGGGCGCACCCCTTTGGATAGCACCTTGGGTGTCAGTGCACCCTTGGAACACCTCCACCCTAGACCAAGTGTGGGACGGGCACTTGCACGTTAGCTGGGTGCGCAGACAAAGGACAGGCGAGTGGGCATGAAGGCAGCATCGTCAGTTGGCTGGCAGGCGCGCGCACTTGGGAAAGTGTTTGGATGGAGCACTTGGTGATGGGTGCATGACCCACCTTTGGTGTGGGCGCACGCCCCTTAGCACGTTGGCGGACGAGCGTGACGCGCTAAGACTTGTGGTGTACTCAATGATGGCACGCGGCCAAGGAGATGGCATGGACGCTAAGGCATGGAGCGCACCCATCATATAAATGAAGGCGCCAAGGCATTATGAAAGGAAAGCAAGAGGAAGCAAGCAAGAGCAAGTCTGAACTCGCGGAGGATTTCAGAGGGTTGGTCGCCTAAGCTAAGGACAGTATGTTATATGTAAACTCTTTGTAATATTTGGTGTAGCAGCTAGTTGGGCGTGCACCAGGAGCTCTGCCATGCGACAACTCCACAAATGTAAAATTTTGCTTCTTAATAAAATCTTTGGGCTCTGCTAGTTGGGAAACTCGCACTTTATTCTTGGTGTTCTTTTGGTCTGCATCTTGTTCCTGCATTTTATTTGGCTAAGTATAAAAGTGTGAGAAAGGCTAATGTGACTAAGTAAAATTGCTAAGAGTTAAAGTGTTCAAAGATAAATGTTTCTGCATGTAAAGGCATAGTTTGTCAGAGAGTCGTTGAGTTGGCCATGCCCTCAACAGACTTCTGGGCAGTGTCACACACCACGCTTGGCGAGTCAAGAGCGCTTCCAAGTGTGGCTGTGACAGGTGGTATCAGAGCGGTTTTGTTGGGACACTCAAGATGATGGATTTACCGAAGTCGTAGAGGAAGCGACGAAGATGTTGCAGGATATGGGCGCTCCTTCTTGTTGAGCTCGTGAAGAAGACATCTCCACCAGTGTCGCTAGATTGGTCGATAGGGGCGGCACAGTTTGAAGGTTGGGCGCAACTGTCAGTTGCAGCGAAGGCTGAGGAAGGCACGACCTAGAAAAGGCCCGCTTCTAAAGCACTTGCAAGAGTACATGAGCGCGGTTGCTTTGATGGGGGCACACATTAGACGTCGGGAGCACTGTCGCCGAATAAGGGCTCGCGCTAGGGTCTGGCAACACTACAATAGCGCGACGGGAAAAGAGCACTACAAATGGGCGCTTGGACATGCGCGCTGCGGAGATGCGCGCTATAGGAAGGCGCTCAGATGAGCGCTCGGCGAAGGCGCGCGCCGAGGACAAACACATTGCAGAGGAGCGGTGCGACTAAGTGTGTTTGCACAACGATGGAAGGAAGGGTGGTCAAGACCACTCTGGCTAAGGTTTTGGGCACCATGAAGGGAAACTAAAGCGTGAACGCTGTAAGTTTCATGGACGTTGTGGCAAATGAAGGAACAGTGAGGGCTTTGGTGGATACGGGTGCCTCACATAATTTTGTGAAGCGCAAAGTAGCATGCACTATCAACTTGAAGAAGAAGAACTATGAGGTGAATGTAAAGGTAATGAACTCCAAAGCGAAGGCTGCTGCAGTTGTAGCTTCAGGAGTGACTGTTCAATTAGGGCATTAGACAGGCAAAGTGGACTTCACAGTGATGGATCTTGACGACTTTGACATGATTCTTGGGAAAGATTTCCTGCGAAGGAAACAAGCGGTGTTATTACCGTTTGCGAACAGATTGGTTGTCTTCAGAGGGAAGAAGCCAAGTGTTGTGAAAACCGTTGATGGAAAGACAGGTTCGTTTCTGCAGTGAAGGCAAAGAAGGCTTCTCGGCGATCAAGGACTCAAATGTATGTTGCAGCATTGTTGAACGAGTTTGACTCAGGGAATGTGGGGACGACTACGCCTCTTGTCCTCTTCGACATGCTGGCTGCGTATGTGGATTTGATGCCCGAGAGCTTACCAAAGGAGTTGCCTCCTAGACGGAACGTTGACCATCGGATTGAGTTGGAGCCAGGCTCCAAACTAGTGGCAAAGGTGCCATACAAATTATCAGGACCCGAGTTGGAGGAGTTGAAGAGGCAACTCACCGAACTCACGGATGCAGGGTTCATCAGACCTTCAAGGTTACCATATGGTGCCCTGGTGCTGTTTCAGGGGAAGAAGTACATGACCGAGTTGCGGATGTGCTTGGACTACAAAATGTTGAACAAGCAAACAATCAAGAACTGGTATCCGCTTCCGTTGGTGGCTGACTGTTTTGACAAGTTGGCTAAGGCACGAGTGTTTTCAAAGTTGGATTTGAGACGGGGGTATTATCAAGTTCGGATTGCGAAAGGTGAAGAGTATAAAACTACATGCGTGACAAGGTATGCCAGTTTTGAGTTCCTTGTCATGCCATTTGGGTTATGCAATGCCCCGACAACATTCTGCACATTGATGAACGATGGGTTGCGACCGTTCTAGGATAAATCGGTTGTAGTATATCTTGATGACATAGTGGTCTACAACGAGACAATGGAAGATCACAAGTGGCATTTGGAAGAGGTTTTCAAAGCTTTGTGGGAAAACCAACTCTACTTGAAGGCTTCTAAGTGTTTGTTCGAGCAAGAGGAGATTCAGTTCTTGGGTCATTAAATCAGCCATGGTGAGATTCCTTCCTATAAACTTCCCTTTATTATCTATCATTAGTATAAACTTTCTTCCTATTAAATGATGACGCCACATTTTTAAAGCATGTATAACAACAGCTAACTCTAAGTCATAGGTCGCATAATTTTTCTCATGAATCTTTAGCTTCCTAGAATCATAAGCAATGATGTGTCCTTCCTGAGTTAAAACTCCACCTAAACCGTCATTGCATGCGTTAGTACATACTATAAAATATTTATTAGGGTCAGCAATTCTTAGAATTGGTGAGATGGTTAATAATGTTTTAAACTTTTTAAAACTATCTTCACACTTCTGATTCCAGTCGAATTTCTTCCCCTTTTCTGCAAAGAGGTTATAGGATTTGCAATTCTTGAAAACCTTTCGATGAATCTCCGATAATAACCAGTAATTCCCATGAATGATTGGACGTCAGTTACGTCTTTTGGGATTGACCAATCTTCGATTACCTTTATCTTTTCGGGGTCGACAGAAATTCCTTCTTTAGTCACCACATGACCTAAATACTGGATTTTATCTTTAAAGAAGTCACATTTACTAAATTTTGCAAAAAATTGATGTTCTCGTAACTCTTGCAAGACAATTTTTAAGTGTTCTTTATGTTCCTCTTCAGACTTTGAGTAAATTAAGATGTCATCAATAAATATGACCACAAATTTATCTAGATAATTGTGCATTACATTATTCATCAGACACAAAAACAGCGGGGGCATTAGTAAGCCCGAATGGCATAACGACAAACTTGTAATGCCCATAACTAGTCCTAAAAGTTGTTATAAAGATGTCTTCATCCTTGATTCGGACCTGGTGGTATCTAGATCGTAAATCAATCTTTGAAAACACCGTGGCTCCACGTAGCTGATCAAATAGATCATCTATACAGGTTAATGTGTATCTGTTCTTTATAGTCATTTTATTTAGTTGATGGTAGTCAATACATAGTCGTAGAGTTCCATCCTTCTTTTTAACAAAGATGACAGGTGCCCCCCAGGGAGACACACTGGGTCTAATGTAATTCTTATCAATGAGTTCTTTTAACTGCAACTTAAGTTCATTTAATTCTAGTATATTCATCTGGTAAGGGGCCTTTGAGTTGGGCACTGCACCAGGTACCAGCTCAATAGTAAAATCTAATTCCCGTTTCGGAGGCAGTCCCAGAATTTCTTCCGGAAATACATCTGAATATTCCCTTAGAATTGGAATATCTTCCAATTTTAATTTATCTATTTTGTTAGTGTTTTCTTCATCGATTATTGTTAAGGCAAAAGCCTTATAGCCTTTCCTAACAGCTCTCTTAAGCTGCAAAGCAGAAATATGCATTACGGTTGTCTTCCTAGGGATTCCCTTTGCATTTATTAACTTTCCATCGCTATTTATGCAAGTGAAAGTTTTATCAAAGCAATTCAGGACCACCCTTTGTTGTTCTAACCAATCCATACCAATTAATATATCATATGAATTTAAAGGTAACACATTGAGTTTACCAAAGGTTTCAAATTGATCCATGGTTACTGCACAATTCTTAACAAAATTAATTACTTTTCTCTTTGCACCAGTAGCTAGCTGAACTAACAAAGATTTTGCAAACTTTTCTACTGAAAGCTTACACTTTTCTACTAAACTAGGAGAAATATAGCTTAAACTAGCTCCTGGATCAATTAAAATAGATATAGGTATTTGATTTATCTTGCCTTCCACTTCCACCATAGAAGTTTGATAATCTGTTAGCTGGTTCTCTAATGCTGCGTTGATCCTGAGCATTGTCCTCGCTAAATAACCAACAGTCATCTCCTCCTATATTGTGTATATGTTGCTAACAACCTTCTTCCGATTGGGGAAAACTGATGCATAATATGGACCATTACATTCCCAATACTTTATGGGTTCCTTTCGTTCAAAATTTTTGTATAGTTACTGTGGTTGTTAGCAGATTCTTCATTCCTTTGATTATTTGGATTGGTCTGTGAATTACCTTTGTTCCCTTGGAAATTTTTACTAGGAAAATTTCTGGTGTTATTATTCTTAAAATTTCGATTAGGCACAAAATCTTTCTTTTTTTGTTCAAAGTTATTATTCCTTTTGGCCTTCCAGTTGGTCATACTTTCCTTTTTACGATTCTGTTTTTAACAGAAATTCGCTTTTCTCATTGCTTCTTCTAATGTTTTCGAATTGTGATACTCAATTCTGTCCTTTATATGATAAGGTGGATAGCTGAGAAACTGCTGGACCTTAGGTTTCTCATCCACAATATATGGCACATACCTGAGCAGACTTAGAAATTTACTATTTCGTTCTTTCATATTCATTGTTCCTAGTTTCAGCTCGTAAAATTCCTTGGCCCTTTCTTCATAATACTGTTTAGATAAAAAAATTCTTCTTGAAATATTTCTTAAATGTGCTCCAATTTATATTTGTCTCCCTTATACCTTTTATTCTAGTCCTGCCACCACATATTTGTTTTTCCCTTAAGATTATAAATAGCCATCTTGGCCTTCGGTTGATTAGAGTGGTTATAAATTTGGTAGTATTTCTTCATCCCGGATATTCTTCCAATCTATCCATACCTGTCATTAACTCAACAACAAAATTCTATGGATGTATCATTCAAAAGAAAACAACATCAGCATGTTTATTTAAATTTACTATTCCACATAAGCAAGTTGAGTTACATTTAGGCCTAGTGTTTGAACCTTGTGCTCTGATACCACATGTAATAAACCAAAAATTCGTAAAAATTTAAAATTTTTCATGTGACATAAAATGTCTAATATCGTCGCTAAAGTACCGTTAATGGTTAGCAGATAATAAAACAATTGGTAAGGGAAACGAAGAGTTGCTTCTTTATAAGATTTGTATAATCTAAAGGCTTCTCCTTGATAGCTGTGTTAGTATTGTTTTCGACTTAACAGTTGTAATTCTTCCAGAAGTATAAAAGAAACTTGCATTTTACTGATGCTAGACTTAAAAATGTTTTAACTGCAGCTTGTCTTCATAATAGGTAATGTTGGTCTCAATTTCTTTTGCTGTGAACACTCCGTAATGACGTTTAAACAAACTGCATCAGTATATGTTAAATTGCATGACCGATTACCTATCAAAACATCTGGGTGATTGAGATTAACTCTAAAGAACATCGATATTCTTGCTTACCTATAATCTAGAGTTTAAATAGAAGACATGTTTACAACTTGATACTTCGATCATTTCACAATGTTTGGTGTCCATCACCTTTACCCTTGTTCTAGGGTTTTACAAAACAATGTTCTCAATAAAATAATCCAAAACCATTTTTACTGCTATCTATTCACTCAAAGTTTGGATGCTAGATTTACATTGATATTCTTCTATGTGTCTATGAACTGCTTTTACTGGCATCCCTAATTACACAAATTTGTTTAGTTAAAAACTTGAGATAAGCAAGTTGGTTTACAAAAATATAGGAGATCCGGTTATAGCTTAGGTTCTAGTTTAACATATTACCTTCCAGCTCTTAACAATAAAAAGGTTACTTCAATGAGTCATTCGATCTACTTCTTGAAGTAATTTAAGGTTAACCTTGTCCTTTACCTATGTTGATAAACAAGGTTAGTAAAAGACATTACCCTATCATGACTTACAACTAAAATCCCGAAAAGAATGATCTTTTGTTTTATACTAAGGTTGATAGGTTTGATATCAAAATGATCAAATTACGAAACATTATTAGAAATGAAATATGATGAGATTTTAATGGTTTTACGTTTGATTGGAAATTATCTTAATGCAGATTGTAAACTGCATACAGGACTATAGAGAAGTTACCCACGGCGATGATAAATCTAGAAGGACACGTGGAGGATCAAACTCATTGTTAAGTTGACTTTGGTTTTTACCCTAAACTTCATTTGCAAGAGTTCGAGGGTTTCTTGTCTGGTATGGCCGAGCTGGGAGCTCGTGGCCGCCAATACTCCTTGCTAACCTCCAGCTTTCCATTTTCACTGCGAGCTTGGTCTTGGGAGAAGTAAGAGCTGGTTTTTAAGTGTTTATGAAATCTACGACCTCTGTGGAGAATTGCTTGAGTGGAACAATCATTTTCCTTCACCGAATCGAAGATTTAGTTGGTAATTCAGACATGGATAGAGCTGAGTAAAGTACTCTTCAATCTGGTGGGAATGTTGTTGGTTTATCTTTGGTTTCGCACTTAGGGTTTCAATGGTAACCAGCACTATAATTTACCAGGGGGGTATTCCTTTTTTAGGTGCCATCAAGCTGCCCAAGCTATTTGCATTCACGACTTCTCCAACACCTTCTTATCAGGTAAACTGTCGGTCAATGTTCTTTACTGCATAAAAGTTATAAATCTCAAAACACATTTAATTATTATAACTAACACTTATTCTTCTGTGTAGGTTCTACTTACGGCGAATGGGGTCAGCTAGAAGCACAACTCTCCCATTCACGGCTTCATAGACCCTGGTAAGCCCCGATTGCAAATGAGGTTTTTCTCCTGCATTTGATGTGGTGGTCCGAAAGACCCGAAACTCCGTTGTTGGTTATGGCACGGCCTTGGTTTACATGTTAGGATGTTCCTTCTGGTTTTCTTGTTTTTGTATTACAGACCCTAAAGGGTATTGCGTGCAAGAATGTCGAAGGCTATTATAGCCGTGACATTAAGGTTTTAGTAATAGTGCCCTTGTGGCCTAGACGATGTAATCTTCTTTGCTTTCATCTTAGAACTCAGCTCTGAGCCATGAGAAGGTTGTTCGACCTCTGTCTTGTTAATTTAGTTTTTAAATGGATTTTAATGGTGAAGAAAAACACTGTTAATTAGTCGAGACTTGTAAACCAATATAGGATTTTTACCTATCATGAATGAATAGTTATTGTTTCATTTTATTATTTTGTATAATTAAATTTTGAACAAGCCTGAGCCTCGACCTATAATTATAAAGGCCATAAGCCATTACTCTTAAATTATTTCGTTTCTATTAGTTTGTTTACGATGTTATTAAATTTTCCTTTTTACAAATATTTTTTTAATGTAAATAATTTATAGTGATTTATACTATTTAAATTTTGACAGTATTCTTAGGTGAATACAATATTCAGTTTCTATCTCAGATTTGTTGTTATTTGTAGATAACCTACAGTTTCGAAATGATATGGATTTCTACAGAATTGGTTTATAGTTTTGTTTTCCTATTATTACTTTCAGTGATAATATTTATAGTCGTTAAATGTTATGTTGTGGTTAAGAATGTAAAATATGAACTTGAAGGAATTTATTAACAAGACTTATGGATTACTATCTTGGCTAAAAACCCTAGTTTTATCTTTTTACTGTTCCTATATTTATTTAATTAACTATATCTATTATGTTTATAATAATTATTAGTACTAGTAATGCTTCTGTGAATAGTATGTCTATAAATGATTATATATATATTCAGTTATTTTCTTAGAAATTTGTTAATATAGATACTTTCAGTAGCTTGAGCAAGTACTGCTATTTTCTGTAAGGAATCACATATAAACTATAAGAAAAGTCATTTACATTTTCATAAAGAATAATAAACAAATCCACTGATTTCTTAATAACCAGTTGTACTAGAGTATTGCCTTATAAAAGGCGTGGAAAAATACAGTGTGGTATTTTCTTTCTATTCATGTCTCATTTACAAATATTCTTACTGTTCTAAATATAATCTATTAATCTCTGATATTATCAATAAATAATTCTATTTTCTTCTTAAACCCTAACATAACAATAACTTACCTATCTTTAAAAACTAGTAATCATTTTCTAAAGACAATAAATAAATTGTAAATAAAACGGAAGAAATAAAAACCTGTCAATTGATGGGGTGACAACAGCTTAAGGAGGTTGTTCCTCCCAACCAACTCCTGGAGAAAGCTTAGTCTGCACTTCCTTAGGGCCCTCGAGCCTGTTTCCTGGTCCTCCTGGTAGAGTACTGGGTGAAGGGTGTATCCTTAAGACCTTCTGTCACCTGACTCGTCAAATTACAACAGTAATCCAAACCTGCTCACAACAGTAAGAACTTTAGCCTAACAGCTTCATTAGTTTAGTTCTCAGCAGTTAACCCCTCAAACTCACTTCAATAAGTCCCCTCCATCGAATTTTTCATGTGCACTTCATTCACACTGAATGATCACATGTCCAGAAAAATGAGCAGCCTCAGCTGTCTCCAATGGGAAGTTTTATAATAATGCCTAGGTCTTCTGGGTGAGTTTTTACTTAATGAGCCACCTACTCCAATTCCACTTTCTTGGGGAATCATGACCGCAAATATAGGGAAGTTGCCACCTGCAACAGTTAGAAGTAGTTTGAGGATGCTGCCACTTGTTAGTATACTCTCCACCCAATCTCCTCCACCAAGTGACCAGTTAACACTCTTTTAACAGCTTCCCTAAGCTGTTGTCTCATCATTTATTTATTTATTAATAAAATATTCTAAAATACATTAATTATTCTTGAACCCACTTGGTCATCAATTACAAACTTAGCATAAAATATACATTAATGTTCCTCAATAACATTAAATTGTTTTGCAAATTGGGGCATGTGACAGTCGTGGTGGCAAGCTTGCGCCCCTGAGGATAACATAGAATATTTCTACGAGGAATTGTGCAATAGAAGGATACCAAAGGTGGTCGGGTCCGACAAGATTCGATGGGGCTACTACAACACGTGCAACTTCAATATCAAAGAAGCAATTGGAATTTTGATGGAAACACACATAATAGAGAAGGAGATGAAGTGGTGAAATATTTGAGGTGGGAAATGGTGGCTAAAGGTGGCTTCTTTTAGCTGGTTACTTCTCAGGCGACACATCCTTACCTAGGATAATCTTCAGGGGCGTGGGATGTTAAGACCATCGAGATGTAGCATGTGTGAAGCTGATAATGAGATTATTAATCATCTTCTTGATGAATGCCCTATGGCATCAACGCTTTAGGAGAAAGGAGCAGTAAAGTTTCAGAAAAATGCCAGACATCATGGGCATCCAGATATAACCATGGCCAATTGGCCTCACCAAGTCTCCAAAAATGATATTTTGAACAGGGTTTGGGAATTATTCTTGGGCTTCGTTGTGTGGGAAATCTGGAAAGCTAGGAATAGGAGAATCTTCGAGGACAAGCGTCGCCACACAGAGGAGGTATGGGCTCTTATCAAAATTCATGTAAATGAAACTTTAACCCTAAGTCGATGGACTCAGGAAGCAATTAAAGCAGACACAACAAAACGTCGAATTCTAAATGACTGGGGTATCTATAATGTACCTGGAAACATAGAACGCTTGTGCGCCTTGAATGCACCTCCCCGAAGCCCCGACTCCCGACAGTGATTGGCGACAATCTCTTTCAAACTGAATTTCGATGGAGCAACTAAAGGAAACCTATGCCTAGTGGGATATGGCAGAGCCATCATAAATGTTGCAGGAAAGGTGCTTAGCGTATTCTGGGGTGATACCAACGAAAACACCAACAACACGGCAAAACTAGAAGGCCTAGTAAGCAGATTAAAATGGGCCTTACAACAACAATGGACGTCCTTGGTGGTGGAGGGGGATTCCTTTGTTATCATATCCATAGCACGAAGAATCCAACAAGGTTCCGCCATGCCAAGGTCTCAAGAAACTGGAAATGGGAAAGTCGACTATCATAACTTAAGCGACTGTTAGTTGCCACCCCAGCTATACAATTTACCCACGTTCGACAGAACAGGAATAAGGTTGCGGATGCATTAGCTAACGCAGGGGTCAGGAAACAAATTTCCTTCCATGCAAAACAAAGTTCGGATTTTGGCGACCATGTTCAATGGTGGAGCTGTGAGGAGCCGACGGAAAGGGATATTGGACAATCAAATTTAATAAACATGGCCATAGGCATCTATACAAGTCAAATATGTGTTTTATATATATCGCTCTTTTAGAATTCACTATCTTGAAAGTATTTGAATTATGTCGCTTTTTCTATCCTAAAGATATTTAGATATTGTCTTTTTTTCTTGAGATCAATTAAGTTCTTTCATTCAAGCCAAGTAAGATATATTTCTATATCTATCCAAATTTCTTTATATCTTAAATTTTTATTTATTTAGGGCATGTTTTTTTAATTAATTTATTTTATGTTGTGTGTACCAATGTTATTTTACTAGGAAAAGTGTCGGAGTAATGATTAAATGGAAATGCCCTGATAATTTTGGATCATTGTGATGCACCAACATGTAAAGTAGAAATATCATTTGACAAGGTGTGGGGGTGTTGTTGGATTTATCTTAAAAGAGCTCATTAGGAGATATTAGAGCTTCAAATTCGGTGGGGCATTTATGTTTCTTACATACATGTACAACTTTTTATGGATCAATGTCAAGTGTTAGTCAAAGTTGGGTCAATGGTTTTATTCCTTACATAGAGACCTATGAATTTGTCACCATTTTTTCTTTGAACACACTCGTTATGTCTGAACCTGTTGAAGGAGTGATGGGTATTGCAATATCTTCGAAAGGAGTGAGCCCGACATCATAATGGAAATAAATAAAGGACAACTCTTGATCTTGAGGTAGTGATCTCGCAGCATCTCCAAAGTTTAAATCTCTAGACTCTATATTTATCATGCTCAAGTTGTCCAACTCCATCAACACAATTGTCCACAAATTGGGATATCCTTGTACCTCCCAAACACAATTAACTCAACTAACATTAAATTTTATTTGGTTCCATATTGCAATTCCTATCGGTTTCTAGCATATATTAAACTTAGAACTTAAAAGAACATGTTACAACATCGTATTACGGTTGACTTCAAGGGTTGAGTGTGTGTTATGGTTCATAGTTTCCATTATAAAAAAAAAGTGGTTAGTGGCGATAAATTTAGCACCAAAATAGAATTTATTTATTTAGCTTTCAAAGTTGGAGCATTTTACCAATGCAGAAGCCTACGTAAATGGCTTTCCACATTTAACATTGAGTTTAGCATCACATTTAACATAGAAATTAGCATTGGGTTTAGCATTGGGTTTAGCATTGACTTTAGCACTAAATGGAACATCAAGTTTAGCACCAACTTTAGCACCGACTTTAACATTATATGTATCATCAGGATTAACACTGGATTTAGGGACAAATTTACCATGGACTTAGTAAAAATTAAAATTTAGGAATATAAAAGCAAAAAAGTAAGGTAATGTTGGGATTTGAACCTAGGTCACTTGCCAAAAGGCATGAGCACTACTTGAGCTAAATTCCCACAAAAATCTACCATTAAAAGTACATATATGAACAAAAACTATACTAATGTAGTGCAAATGAAAATTTATGCAAATAAAAGTGAAAAATGGCAAAAAAATGAAAACAAAGATGGAAAAATGGTAAGGGAATGCTGAGATTTCAATCCAAACACTTGTTAAAATCTAGCGTCTCTATTTGAGGCCCTAGGTCTTCCACTAACCTAGACTAAAACTAGACAAACCTAGCTAGGTCTACCACCAAAGCCAAAGGCATCAGTACCTCTACCATGTGATATTGTAGAATGTAGCATTTGAAGAGGAGATGGTGATTAGTCTATTGTTGGAGAATATGGTGGCCAGTCTCCTTTTTTACGAGGAGGTGGTAGTTAGTTTAATGCTTAAGGATATGGTTGCAGGTCTATTGGTGGAGAACGAGATGGTGGTCAATTTGTTACCAAAGCATATGCTTGAGGTGGAGGAGGAGTATTGTCCTCAACAAACTAGAAAAATATGAAGAAGAACAGTAATCAACCCTCAACCTCTTGATTAGGCTAAGGGCATTGAGGAAATGATGCATTAAGGATTTTTTATCATGGGGAAGGCTCGCTCATATTGGTGTAAGCTCAAGTTCACACGTGATCTGCCAAAATTGTACAAGAAGCACTTTATGGCAAGGCATAAGTGCACATATATGATCCTTCACTTGCTAAGAAAATTAGCAATATGGTTTGGTTGGCATGCTAGGGCATTACACCTAGAGTTGTTCATCTAGCTTCTTCACCATCCTCCTCCTCTTTATTTTCCACTTTCTCTTCTACCTCATCCCCCTCCTCCTATTTTTCTTCACATTCCCTCTTCCTCTATTATTTCCCACTCTTTCCTCCACCTTTTCCCCTTCACATCCTCATTTTTGTTCCCACCTCCCCTCCATCTTCCTCTTTTTCCCTCTCACTCTTTCCCCTCTTCATTTTCCTCTTTCTCTTATCCCTCATCCCTATTCCTCTTTTTATTCTCTACTCCTCTCTCTTTTCCTCTCCCCGCTCCTATCCTCGTAATTTGTTCTCCCTCTTCCTCTCCATCCTCTTCCTTTTCTCTTCCTCTCCTACTCTCTCTCTACTAAAATTCCAACCAAGGAGTGGCATTGTATATAGTAGATTGAGGTTTCACTTTAGAAGTATTAGATTCCCCTCCCCGGATGGGGTGTCATGGACGCAAGGCACCTCATCTGTGTAGTCATTGGGTGATTACACAGCTGGCTAGCTAGAAAAGGACCAGGTAACTGGCAAGAAAACGGGAGAGGGGATAATTATGATATGCAAAGGGTATGAGAGGAAATATATGCAACCTATAGTGAGTACCATGCAACTGATGGATGCGATTGCTAGGCCTTTTGTTGATGAATTTGAATGTTGTTTCCATGATCAGTTGGGAAGGAAATCATTGTGGCTCATGGTGAGCTTTGTGATTTGGTTTATCAAGGTAGAAGCCTCATAACATTCCTGAAGTGTTTGGAGAATAAGGGAATCTATCGACTCAACAGGGTCATACTAACATGAGTTATTCATCTGGGAGTGAGATTGCTTGGTGACACAAAACTTCTTAACCTAGTGGGAGAAGCTAGCTTGGATCTAAATTTGGTAAGTGACATCTATGTTTATGAATTTTGTCCCTTAGGCTTGGATTATAGGTGCAGAGGAGCTCTGTGTCTCTTTAGGGGCCATTGGATTTGCATTTGCATTTCTATGCATTCTTAGGCTCTTTGTCTAGGCTAGAGGTATTTTGGTGCAACATGCCTCCTTGACTCGATGGGGGAAGCATGCTTGGCTATAACCTTGGTTAGTGGTAACAATTTGTTTTGTGGATTCGGTTCCACGTGTTTTAGATATAACAAGGAGGATTTAGGTGATATGTTTCTTGTCTTTGTAGTGTTTGTTTGCTTTGTTCTATTTCTTTTGGCGCTATAGGGTTACCAAGCATAAGTACAGAAACCCACCTAGTACCCCGTCATTAATGAAAGATAGACATCGTATCAAGAGAGGCGACAGGAATAATAGGAAAGGCTCGCAAACTGAAGCCATGAAGGATATTGTGGAAGCAAAGGAGTTGTACTGGAAACATACCCTCATTAAAATTAAGAAGAAGATTGTTAAGGTCGAAACTTGGATCATAATAGAACATAAATACACCTGTCATGAGGATATTAAAGAGGAAATGGGACCTTGGATACAGGATGCGAGCTCCTCCTAAACAAGAGATAGCAAATACTATAAAATAGCCACCCTTTATTGGCAAACTAAGGAAATTCTAGGAAAGTCATTGAAGGACAACCATGATGGTCATTGAGAATTGTCGTTGCAATTGGATGAGGCCCATGATCAAATAAATAAGTTTCACATGAATCTCAATGTGCTCCTTAAATCCACCACGTGCTTCGAAATTGAGGAATTTGATCACAAGCTTTAGAAGAGACGCCAAGATCCCATAGTCTCAATTTCATATGATGATATAGTCCTACAATTTAGCTTGTGTTATTGTCTTTGTTTGGAATCCCTTTTACTCTATTCTATAAACAGAAGCAACTCTAGATCATAGGATTTATTTTGGTTTAAAGTTCATTATAGTCTTAGACTTCAAAGCCAAACATATAAACAATCTTAATATGTTATTCGGTTATTGTTTTGGTTTCCCTAGTGGCAAGCCAAACAACTTTTGACATGTACATTTTTTTATAGAAGTAATGCAATGCCATTTAGCTTACAAAAAAAAGTGTTAGATTTCCCTAAATCCCCATTTTAGACACATTTGTTTTTGTTTTTGTTTTTATTACAACTCCATAACCTAATGGACAAGGCATTGATTTGAGATTGAGTTTCCATCATAGAGTGAAGGGTATGTCATGATTAATAAAGGTTTTTGTCATAGAAAAAGAGACCATATTAGTCTTAAAAGACACCCCACACCTGGATCAATGACCTTCAAGTTAATACAATGCTATTGATGGTGCTCGGTATTATGACTCCACCTAGGCAAGCCCCCATGCCAAATACCCATTAGAGTAAATTCGGGGTCTAAAATGTGCTCGCTGAAAAAAAATATTAAAATAATAGAAGCATATGCCAAGTCACATTAATTTAAACATAGAGTTAGGAGGTGAGAATTAAAAATAAAAATGAAAAGTTTAGGTTCTCATGCACACACAATACATGATGTAGTGTTAAAGCATTCAAATTAATATTATATCTTATTTATAATACTTCATAATTGATTCAATATACCACTATTTATTTTCCAAAGAAAAAATCACATTTTATTACAACAAAATGAAAAAACTCCTTTTTCCATGTGTTTGTAAGCATGTTACATAGTCAATAGCGATGACTATGTTCTCAAGCATCAAAAGGTTGATCACAATAATGGTATCTACGTTCTTGGAAAGTTATATAATATCAACCTATTTGTCTCAAAAGGAGCGTAAACCTACATGTTTAAAAAAAATGAAATTCTAGAGTTTTACTAGCATAACTATTACAATGTTGTTTTAACGTCCCCTTGGTAAATTAATATAGAAAATATATTTCTTAATCATAAATTCAAATACAAAACATAAGAACTAAGGATCAATCGTCATAAAAATTGTAAGATCAATGTGTACTCCAATAGCTAACTTCATAAGATTTTATACAAAATAGTCTAAGGGGAAACACATATACCTCTTTAGATAATGAATTGAATCCATTCTTCAATTCTCTATAGATGTGGGAGAAGACAATGTTAATAGTAGGCCACTGATATACTTTATACGTGTTGTTACAAAAAACAAAGTAGTATCGTGAACATAATGCATTTTTCTCATCGAGTCGATGACTAACATGGCTTTGATCTTTATAAAGATAGTCTAAGTGCAAAAAGGATGCAACCAACCCCACAATTATGATATTGACCTTAGCACACCTCATAAAAAGTACTCTAGGTTTATTTTTGTCCACCAAAAGCTAGCCTACTTGCCTTGGAATTTTGTTCTTGTGATTTAGTTATAAAATTATAATGTAAAGCATACATGTGCAAAGTTATGGACCAAGTAGACACAGCACAAGACCAAAAAGGGAACAACTATGTAGTCTTTAAGTTCTCCATGAAAGCAAGTTCTTCATGAAAGCAAGAGTGGAGACATTCCTCGACGTTATTTTTGAGCCAAACATTATGTAAACTTGATAATTTTCCTACGCCTTTTTATAGTTGAAGTGATATACCACTTTTTTCGATACATTTAAAACTCACAAAATAACTAATTTTATAATTAATTGAAACAATTATAATAATGCTAAAAATAAAATAACACAATAATAACAACAACAACAACTGCTACTACATAATTAATTTTTTTCCAAAAACAAAAACATTATATTTTGTATTTCAAGATTGAAATCAAATATACATTGTTTTGGCCTTTCGTCTCATATCCAAAGTTCAAAGAAAGTATGAAATCATCTCCTTAATTACTCAATACATTGTTCCAATAATCATAAAGGGTCTAGGTGACTTCTTGTCTTTATCTCTTAAAACCTTCATAATATAATCAATGCCTGAGAAAAAAATGTTTTCTATTAAAGTATAATTAAAAATGCAATCCTTAAGTGCCAAGGCACAAACTTACAAATTTATTGAGAAGGATATGATTCCCATTGTCTAAATGTTGCATAAATTATAGTTTCTTGCACAAAATCTTACTTGGTGGACATGAGGAGTAAGTTTAGTAATATAGATCACCCATAAAACTCTACATGTATTCAACCAGTAGGTATAATACACAATATACACTATCATAAAGTCAAAATTCTAAAGCATTGCATATCCACGAGGAGACTAGACGTCCCTCATTAAATTCATCAACATAAATATGTCTTTCAACCAATTGTAATGCATCTTTGGAAAGTGATTGAACAAAAAAATGCTAGAGTATATCACCTGAAAAAACTCTACATCTATTCAACTAGTAGGTCTAACACACAAAATATCGTAAAGTAAAAATTCTAAAGTATCATAAATCCTCGAGGAGACCAGTTGTCCCTCATTGAATTCATCAACATAAATATGTCCTTCAACCAACTGCAATGCATCTTTGGAAAGTGAATCAACAAAATTGCTAAATTCTCTAAATATATGAGTAAACCTATGTACTGAAATAGTCCCGAGATATCCTTGATATTCATAAGCAACCAAAGAAGACCAATATTTTGAACCTGGCGATTGTTATTCTTTTATTGCATAGTGAAAGTAGAATCCTCGTAAACCTGCAAATGCAAACGATATTGTTCTATTGCAAATTTCATAAGGTATAATAATGCCTTAGACACATCCACATTGTTTGTCACCATACCCAGATTAGCTTTACCAGTATAGTGGTGACTATCTAATATATACAATAACGAAACCAAGGCTATAGATATGAAGTTGACCCTAACATGCTTCATTGAAAAAGCTTTAGGGTAATCCTTTATCCATTTCACTAATCTCATCGCTAGGCTTTGTTATGATACTTGGATATATGTTTAAACGAGCATAGATCCAAATCCTAGGCTCTATCAAGCGTCGAGAGGGATCAAATCTTTCGAGGTGCAAAACTCTTCTTAAGTATTGCACTCAAAGAGCTATCAGCTTTGGTGTATCCTATATATAGCCATTGATTTGATTCAAACCAAAAGACACGTCTTTTTATTTAAGGTCGACATATAATATTTTTACTATTAATATTTAATATTATTTATGGCCAACATATAATATTTTTATTTTATTTTATTTTTTGTTAGGAACGAAAATTACAACATCTCCCCCATACATGGTTTTAAAACCATCTGCAAGGCCCTCTTAAACCATGTACAATAAAACCATGGGTTGTTTAGGAGGCCTTGCACATGGTCTTAAAACCATTTGCAAGGCCCTCCTAATCCATGTACAATAAAACCATGGGATGTTTAGGAGGCCTTGCACATGGTTTTAAAACCATGTGCAAGGGCAACATTTTTTTGTTGATAATTCAATTTATTATTTTTTATTATTTTGTTAGGTAGGAACATTACAACATCTCCCCCATATTGTCTTGTTTTTAAGACCGACAATTTTTTTGGCGGATAATTAAATTTATTTTTTTATTGTTTTGTTAGGTAGGAGCATTACAACATCTTCCCCATATTAGGTTGTTTTTGTGGCCGACATTTATTTTGGCGGATAATTTTTTATTTTTTATTTTTTATTATTTTGTTAGTAACAAAAGTTACTCGATAAACATTACAAGATCTCCCTCATATTAGGTTGGTTTTTTTGCTGGCATTTATTTTGGCGGATAATTAATTTTTTTATTATTTATTATTTTGTTAGTAACAAACGTTACAAGATCTCCCTCAATTTAGGTTTTTTTGGTCGACATTTATTTTGGCAGATAATTAAATGTTTTTTATTTTTTATTATTTTGTTAGTAACAAACATTACTCGATAATGGATGCCCTGGCAAAGAACGATTAGGATCGTTGCTTGCTGCTCAAGCTGCCGTTGCCCTGTAGGGTTTCTTGCTTGTGACCGAGCCATCTCAGGCCACCCCCATGGCTGCGCCTGGGGGAGGGCTCCCCCCTCCCTCTCCTCCGTCCTCTGCCGAAGAAGCATTCAAAAGGTTGTTATCGACACCTGGACTTAAACCGGTGGCCCCTTCCATTCCGAAGTTCATCAAGAAACTTGATGCAGTCCTTGAAATTGACCTTCCGATTGAACAACCCATCAAAATCGCTTTGGCTCTGGCTGAGCGTGGTTTGGTTGGGCAGTTCACGGGGCTATGACCCTCAACAAGAACCACAGACGATTGGATCCAAAGGAATTGGAGACCTCAGCTCAAGAACAGTGTTACCTGCTACCCGGTTGGACGAGGATTCTTCATTTTTGAATTCATATCCAAAGAAGACCGAGATCTTATCTTCAGAAGCGGCACGTACTTCATGGGTACCCAAGGATTATATCTCAATAGATGGACGCCAGATTTCAACGCTGAAGTCGATGTCCCAAAGGAAGTTCCAGTATGGGTGAGGCTTCCAAACCTCCCAGTTCACTGCTGGAACACCCAAACCCTGGAAAAAGTGGGGAATGCTCTTGGGAGATACATTGACAAAGCAGAGAACAAAGGTCAATACTCCTGCGCCAGAATCTGTGTAGAGGTTGACCTGGAAGCAGGGCTGCCTGAGGCAGTTAAACTGAAAGTTGGAGATTGGCACCATTACCAAAAGCTGGATTACGAATAGCTTCCGTTCAAATTTCGTCACTGTCACGAGCATGGACATTTCTAGAGAAACTGCCCCCAAATACAGGTCCATGAAGAGGGAGAAGGCTGGCAAAAAGTTAAGAAAGGGAAACCAACTAACAAAAACCAGGAAAAAAAGGCTGGGGGGGACATGCAGAACCAGCCAACGAGCTCAAATAAACCTAACCAAAAAGCCACAAAATCTGCACCAATTGTCATTCAAGACGCTAAGGAACCACGGAAGACCAGCGACCCAGCTGGAAATCAGCTCAGCAGTAAAGATATAGAGCCTCAGGTTGCAGATCTGTTGGAACTTGGGGAAATACCCCAAACCGATCCTGGAGTTTCCACTGTTGCTAAGACCTCTGGACCCTCCAAAGAAACAAACGAGGACCCCTTGCTACTAGAAACGGATCCAGGTGAAGATACGGACGAGGGTGACTCATTTAGCAATTTGCCTGCTGCGCCCATCAAAAACCCAAGAGGGAGGAAATCAAAAAAGAAGAAAAGAGAGGAAGCAACATATCTAGCTGTCCTTGAAGGATCGCAAAAAACTCTAAAAGGTATTATGCACACCAGATCTAAAAAGGGAACAACGACGACCTCAAAAGGGGCCACCTCCCCCTCCCATAGCACTTAATGCGCTACATCTCCTGGAATTGTAGAGGCTTAGGTTCTACTCTAAAAGAAGAAGCAATGAAAGACCTGGTCCGAATTCATAACCCTGAGATTCTGCTAGTCCAGGAGACAAAATTGGAGGAAGCTGCTATCCTCCAAGCTGGGAAAAAGTTCTGGAAAAAAGGTCCTAGGATTGCCAACAACTCCAGAGGTGCTTCTGGAGGCATTTCCACCTTTTGGGACTCCAACCTTTATGATCTCGAAGCTGAAGATTGTGCGCTACATTGGGTTTTCACAAAGCTCATCCACAAAGTTTCTGGGCGAATTGTAAGTCTTTTCAACCTCTATGTCCCTCTCTTACATTCGGAAAAAAAAAGATTGTTGGAATAGGTTAGAGTCCTTTCTTAACTTGCAGCACCTTGAAAATATCATAGTAGCAGGCGACTTGAATGTCACCCTTGCATCAAATGAGAAAAAAGGAGGCACGCCGGTCAGAGATCCAATGAGGGAATGGGTCAAAGATATCATCC
This sequence comes from Pseudotsuga menziesii, assembly GCA_001517045.1. Classification (NCBI taxonomy): domain Eukaryota; kingdom Viridiplantae; phylum Streptophyta; class Pinopsida; order Pinales; family Pinaceae; genus Pseudotsuga; species Pseudotsuga menziesii. The sequence continues at coordinate 125,227 of LPNX010395542.1, forward strand.
TTGGATGGGACCTTATTGATATAAAGCCTGCTAAAGGTAAGTTTACTTGGACCAATAAGAGAATTGGACCTGGCCATGTTGCTGCCCGGCTTGACAGGTTCCTTGTTCAATCCTCCTTTCTCTCCTTGGGTCTCTTAGCTTCATCCAAGATTCTCCCTCATTGCACCTCCGATCATAAGCCCATCCTTCTTGAGCTGGCTCTAGATCAAGACCTCGGCCTGATCCCCTTCCGTTTTAGTCCTCTCTGGATCCATCATGAGGATTTTTTGCAAGTAGTTGCTGACTCCTGGAAACCCCAAATTAGAGGATCGCCGTCCTTCATTTGGGAAGCAAAAATAAAGAGGCTTAAACAGGACTTGAAAGACTGGGCAAGGCTCATTACCTCTCCCTTATCTAGAAGGAAAATAGCTCAAGCCGATCTGGAAACTCACCAAATCCTCATGGATGCCTCTCCTGTAACTGAATGCCTTCTACGAAAGGAAGAGGACCTCCAAAAAATATTATTCTCGGCCTACAGGCTGGAAGAGGAATATTGAAGGCAAAAATCCCAAAATCTCTGGCTCTTAAGTGGGGACAAAAACACAAAGTACTTTCATAAGCAGGCCGAGGCTCGAAAGAACTACAAAGCGGTCTCAAAAATAAATTATCAAGGTGATCTGCTCAAAGACTTTGAGGGCATAAAACAGGCAGCCCTGGCGACTTTCAAGAGTTATTCACAGCTCCCATAGAGGATCCGATTGACATCACCTCCCACCCATTTGATCTCATTCCGTCTCTTATCAAGCCTGAGGAAAACAACCTTCTTACCGCTCCTGTCACAATGAATGAGCTTAAAGAGGTCCTCTCGATTATGAAACCTGACAGCGCTCCCGGTCCAGACGGTTTCACAACAAGATTCTTCACTTGCTGCTGGTCAATAATCAAGATTGATCTCTTAAAAATTATCTGGTATTCTCAGATGGTCAATAAACTGGGAGGCAGCACTAATTCTTCCTTCCTTACTCTGATCCCGAAAGAAAAAGGTGCCACCATCTTCAACCGTTTTAGACCGATCTCTTTGTGCAACACAAGGTACAAGATTATAACCAAGATTATTGCCTCCAGGCTTAAAAGAATTATGCCCAGGATTATCCCGGAAAATCAGGGAGGATTCATCAAGGGAAGGAAAATCCTTGACAACATCATTCTCGTCCAAGAAGCAATTCATTCAAGCTATCAACGTAATGAGAAAGGTATGGTCATTAAACTTGATTTAGCTAATGCTTTTGACCGTGTTAGGCATGACTTTCTGTTTGCAGCTATGGCAAAATTTGGCTTCTCTTCAGCCTTTATAAACTGGATCAAAGGCTGTGTGGGTGATCCGTGGATAGCCCCTGTAGTTAATGGAAGGCCTACTGGCTTCTTCAAAGCCACTAGAGGACTAAGGCAGGGTTGCCCGCTGTCTCCTCTCCTCTATGCCATTCAAGCATCGGTCCTCAGCTTTCAACTTAACCTTTGTCAGGAAATCCACATGCTTCCAGGCCTAAGAATAGCGAATAATGTTCGGGACATAAACCATGCTCAATTTGTAGATGACACTTTGTTATTAGGAGGAGCAAACATCCATTCAGCTGAGCACTTTAAACAAGAGCTGGAAATATACAAAGAGGTGTCCGGAAGTAAAATCAATTTCCAAAAAAGCAAAATCTTCAACTGGAAGTGCTAAGCAAGAGAGCTTCGGGAAATAGCCAGAACGCTTGGGATGGAAGGCACGACGGACTGGGATAGCTTCATTTACCTAGGCATCCCCATCTGCAAAACCAAAATCAAATCAGCAAATTGGGAGACTATTTTAGACAAAATTAAAATCAAAATACAAAGTTGGAGCGCCAACTGGCTCAACCTAGCTGGAAAGATTATTCTTATAAAAGCTGTTCTAAATAGCATGCCTATTTACCATTCTTCTATCCTGCTCACCCCAGGCTCAGTTATTCGCAAATTAGAAGGTCTGCTCATAAAATTTATTTGGGAAGGGGGCAAAGGGAATGAAAAGAAACTCCATCTAGTTAGTTGGGATAAAATCCAAAAACCTCGTGATGAAGGAGGGCTTCAAGTGCGGAGTTTATCCAGCCAAAACCTGGATTTAGGAGCTAAGTTGCTTTGGCAGCTGGTCACAGGGAAAGAAAGTTGGAGCAAGAAAGTTCTCCGCAAAAAATACTTTCCTGAAACAAGGAAGAGGTCTGGACGTGCAGCCCCCACTTAGAAATGGTTCTCTAGTATACAACTTGTGTATTAAAGTGATGGAACCGTTCAAAAGGAACCTATACTGGGTTCCAAGGAATGGGAAAACAATTAGAGTGTGGGAAGACTCCATCCTGGGAGAAACTCCACTTGGGTCTCGCATGGAAGTGGACAACATCAAGCACTGGCTATTGAATAAAGGAGCCACCTCGCTATGGGATCTGTCAACATGGGAAGACAATAACTGGATTGGTTGGGATCTAGGCGACCTCCCTCCGGAACTAGAAGCAGAAGCCAAAACTCTAACAAACCTCCTCCAAGGCAAATCTCCCATTAAAGAAGGAATCAGACATAAAAGAGGGTGGGGAAACAATTCAGGAAATTACTCATCCTCAGAAGGTTATAAGAACATCCAAGCAATCCCTTATGCTGCTCCCAACCCGGTGGTCTGGAAGTTTCTTTGGTCAAAAGCCTTCATCCCGAAAATTGACATATTTTGCTGGATGCTGGCCCACAAAAGCATTCTTTTTGGAGAAAACCTAAAGAAAAAAGGTATGGAAGGCCCAACTAGATGTGCTCTTTGCAAAAATGAGGAAGAAACCTCGGATCACATCATCCTTGGTTGTCATTTCTCAAAAGAACTTTGGAAAGAAGCTATGAGGCTAAACCCAGGCATCAATCTTCCAGACACTATCCAGGATCTTCTTTCAGACTGGATGAATCTCTCACCGTTTCATCTGGCCAAGAAAACTCTGCTCCAAATTGCCTGGAATTGGATTCCAAAAGCCATCTGCTGGAAAATTTGGATTGAGAGAAACAATCGAATCTTCAGGGGACAAGAAAACCATCCCTCTAAAATAGCAATACATGCAAGAGCAATTCTTGGGGAAGTCCTTGAACACAACCTCTCCCTGAATAACACCACTCATCTTCTGCCCGAAGAGTCACAATGGCTAAGCATGATTGTACCCAACCATCAGAATCGATCCTTGCCAAAATCCCATATTGCTCAATGGCAAATTCGGCTTGATGAACTTGATTTCAACAGATGGAAAACCTCCATGAATGAAATCTGCCTCTTCTTCGACGGAGCTTCAAAGGGCAATCCTGGCTTGTCTGGTTGCGGTGGAGTGATTACAGAGGCTAATGGTACTGTGCTCAGCAATTACTCTTGGGGCCTAGGCATTGAATCTAATAATAAAGCAGAATTTTGTGGACTCCTGCAAGGTTTGAGGATTGCACTGTCCAAAGGAATTGCCAATCTTTCAGTATTTGGTGATTCTCGAATGCTAATTCAAGCTCTAATAAGGAATAAGCGACCCTCTCATCTTCAATTGGTGCAAATTTATCAGAAAATTCGCCTTCTTAGTAAAAAATTCCAATCCATCAGATTCTTCCATGTACTTAAAGGGTTGAACTCGCTAGCGGACAAAGCAGCAAATTAGGGGACCCTCTTGGGCAGAGGTATCTTGCACAAGGATGGTGTGGAAATACGATGTGACATCCCCTAGCTAGAGCAGATTCAAGATCATCAGACGGCGTTCCCATTTGCTAGGCAGTGCACCATTGTACCGTGAATCTCCTCCTTCGACTGGCACTGCCAAAAAATCTCTGCAATACGTTTCCGATCACAAGCACCTCGTGACTCTGTCTCCCTCCCTGCTAGTTACTTATTCAATGCATTTCTCCCTCATTACCGCAGAGGCTTTGAAGATCCAGTGTTTTGATGTTCCTTTGAAGAATAAGGGGAAAGCCATCGCTGCGCGACCAAGGAGACTCCTTTCGCTGTCAAAATATCGCTCAGCAACCTCTCATCACTTGCTGATCCAGGAAAAGGCTGTTAACTACTTGCAATGGCGTCTCATGGTTCTTCCTCCGAATCGGGACCATCAGTGGAAGATCGGATTGAATCACTGGAGAACTCAATGGGGAGGCTCAAAGCACGTTTGGATATCCAAGACAAGCTCCTGCAAGCGACATCTCAAGCAGGAGAGCAAACCTGGGACATTCTAAATGAAGATATCAGGAAGCTGCACGCAGATCACTCGGCCTCATCAGAGAACCTGGAAGATTTCAAACAAGAGGTTCGCACCGGTTTCAAGGACGCTGCAAACATTCATGGAGACTTTGGGAAACGCATTAGTGCTCTGGAGACTGCTGTCTCTAAACTGATAGCTAAACTGGACAAATGAAGATCTCCAAGCTGGAAGTCAGTACTCTCTCTGTCAAGCTGCGACCTTCTCCTTTGCTACACCTCGTTTCTCTGCCTTTTTTACTGTAATCAGCCCGTTGGGCTGCTTTGGATTCCTAGATTCATTTGGAAAAAGAATCTACCTCTGCCATGTAGCATTGAACATTTGTCAAAGCCTGCGGTAGCTGGTTTATCGGAAACAATTTAATCTTCCCCTATGTTTTAGTAAAAAAAAAAACAAACATTACTCGACAAACGTTATAAGATCACCCTCACACAAGATTCGACAAACGTTACAATATCTCCCTTGTACTGGGTTGTAGAGCGCCTCTTAGCGCAAAAAGGACAAAGCTTAGAATGTGATCTTGAAGGTGGACACCTAAACCTCTCAAACATGCAAGTGTTCCTTACTAACCAGACACCAAAAGTAACTAGATAAGGAACCATTGGAAATGCCTTAAGCTCTCTTCAGATAAAGAGCGTAAGAAAACACTCATCCGCTATAGGTTTGTCCCAAGTATGTTGGAGAGATAATTGGTGTTCAACCTCATGCCAAACCTATCTAGTATAAGGGAAATAGAATGTGGTGCAGTTTTCTCATTACACCTACATAGGATGCACATGCTCAGACCTTCTTTGTTTCTCCATTGTAAGTTGTTCTAAATTAAAACCTTTTTTTGCTGAGAACTAGCTACAAGAACATGACAATTTTAGTAGTCATTGCAACCTTCCACCGTTTTTCCACCACCATCAATGATCATGAGCCACATCATAGGTAGTTAATGTTGCATGCCCTATTTTTGTTGAATAATACCCTCGTTCGTTGTTGAAGACCTAACCAATATCATCCCTACTATTACTTAACCACATGTGTTCCTTTATGAGCTCAATCAAGTATTTATTCCAACACTGAGCCCAATCTCTAGCTAAAGATAGCTCTTGAACATGAAGGAAACATTGTCTCCATATAGTAGTAGACAATGGCTTTGAAAACATGCTTAGTGTACACCTACCGGGCTCCTACAGATGAAGAATTAAATCTTCTTGAAGAAAAATGTCGTTTCCACATCCCGTTATCACATTGACCTTGACTCTGACAAGATAACCCAAACCAACCTTCCAAGCCAATAACTATCTGATGGCTGGAAGGCTAGACTCAAATCTTTCAACTAATTACATACATTGTGTATGCTCTTCCTTCTCCTTTGAACCCAAACAAGTACTTTACGCAGAGCTTTTTTAATTGGTACTCTTCACCATAATTTGTCCCTAGTCATGAAATTCCATAGAGATTGGGTTGGAAGTGATTTATTACACAATAAAATATTCTTACAACCCCAACCTCCTTGGTCCTTGGGAGCAGAAATTACCTCCCAACTTGCTAAATGAGATCCCTTATAATCATTTCTACCTTTCCATAGATATTTAAAAACACCTTTGTAATAATGTCTACAACGACTTTGGGGATGTGAGCCAACATGTGCCAATAAATTGGAATGGCCTCCATACTAGATTTGATGAGAACCAACCTCCCCCCTTGGATCACCATCTATTGCACTAACAAGTCACCCTCTTCTCAATTCTAGATAAACACCATATCTAATCACCTTTCCCATGATTGTTAGGCTTAACAATGAAGCATATATACTTGATACTTGATACATTTCCTTAATTGGGCCTCCACCTCAAGAATATACAACACATATTTAGTGTGATTAATCTCCATCCCCATTGCTACACAAAACAATTGTTTGATCTCATTATATTGTCTACCTTCCTCCTCATAACAATGACAAAAAAACAAAACATCGTCCACAAACAATGAGTGTGTTAATAGTTCCCTTCTCCCAATAGAAATCTCACAAAGTCTCCTTTGTCTTCTATCATAAAGGATTTCCCTACTTAATCCCTACATAACCAACAATAATAGATATGGAGACAAAAGGGCACCCTTGTCGAGGACCCCTTGAAGGTATAAAAAGTCAAAGGTTGACCCATTAACAAGATCTGCAAAGGATGAGGAAGTCACACAATCCATTATCCACTTAAACATTAACAACTTGAAACCTGCATGTAAAAATATCAGCCTTAGATATAGCTTTGACACCCGATCACGTGCCTTCACTAGATCGAGTTTGATGATAGATGTGGGGAGATGTGAAGTCTTAATAGTATGCACATATTCTTGTGCCATACCTTTTGTCTCATGAACCGATCTTCCTTTTAAAAACTAAATTGTTCATACGAGATAACAACAGATAGGGATGGTTAAATTCAAACTACAATCACCTTCGATATTAACTTGTATATACTATTATAGAGGGGAATAGGTATGAACTTATCAATATAATCAAAGCCAAAAATATAGATTTGAAGCTCCCTGACATCTTCCCAATATTCCTATCTCTTCAATAACCTTTAAAAGATCGTCACCAAGAACATAAAAAAAATATAATACTCAATCATCCACTTGTTGGGACCAAGGCTCTTATCTTTCTAAAAGGAGTGAAGAATAGCCTAGAATTCTTTGTTGGTAATTGATTTGTAGAGTACAATATTGTATTCATCATTTACAAACCTATGAGAAGAAGACACTGCATTTAGAATCTCATTTATGTTGACTCGATTTGTTTCCTTGAAGATGTCCAAGAAGTGCTTCACCACAAGGCTTGCTAATACTTGAAACCCCCTAATGTTATTACCATCCCTGTTGGAAAACTCCCAAATGGTGTATAGTTTTTTCTATGTCGAGAAAATTAAATTTTGAAAAAACTTAGTATTCTAATCCCTTGTTAAAATCCACAAGGCTCCACTCTTGATTCTCCATTCTTTGTCCCTATCCAATAGTAAGCTATTCATTTTCTTGTTCCAAAGAAGTGATATTGTCTTTCAAATATCGATTAAAATTACTATCGGTATGCGAAGAATATGATGACTTCATTTCATTCTCTATCTCCTTAAGTCGACCACCCCTCTTTGGCTCACCGAGACACCTTATCCTTAATCAACCTCAATGTGTAGTCAAATTCATGACACACATATTCCTCAAAATTTAGTTCAACATGTTTCCATTGAGAATTCATTAAGTTCTAAAGTTCCTCCTTGGCAGACCAACTAGGACTATATTTAAATGGAGCTCTAGGTTTATCATTTGCACCATCGAGTTCTAGAAATATTGGGAAGTGATCCAAGCATCTAATATTGCAAACCCAAGTTATGTATCTCTCCACCTTCAACAAAAGAGAAAAGGAAATGATTGATCCTTTTAGCAACCCCATCTGAGCTTGCTCTGTATTTTTATGTTGACTGGAGTTGTATGGGTTCAATATCAATTCATCCTATCTATTCAAATTCGTTTATAAAGTAATATGTCATCCTATCTTCCTAGGCATAAAAACCTCGGTTTTCGACCTTGTTTAGTGTTAAATTTTGTGCCCCACTGAAAATAAGATTGTCCACTCCAAAGCACTAGAGTGTAAACAAATGATCCCAATAAGATTGCTTACCTTAAAAGGGTCCATACAAATTGAGTAAGGTTAGACAATAGTCCAAACTTTTGCTATGTACTACTGTGCAAAGACCTAAGCACATAATAAAACAATTGACAAGTGTAAGACTATAATTAAAACTATTAATAAATCCTCTAAAGAAGCCCATCACATCCAAAGCAAAGAATTCCCAACCACTAAAATCTTATTAAGATTGGAGACTGGGGGATCCCCTTCCCCCCATTGTGTCTTATATCATGCTAATATAAGGTCTTTCCACTTCCACCATATGTTTGGGGGATATTTTTTTGCTTGTTCACCCAAGCTACAAATATTAACCAATATAAACTTCATCAAGGAACCACCTTTAGGATTGTTCATGCTTTAAGAACCCTTGGTATAAGTCTTTGTCTACATTGGTAAACATCCCTAATCACTTTCTATTAAGCATGTTTGAGGGTCGACTTCTAACCCACTTAAATAGGCTCTTGCAACTGGTCAAAACCCAACCCACTTGAGATCCTAACTTGTTGAGTATTCACCCTTTATCTCAAATGAGAGTGTACACTTCCTTGATAGGTATTGAGGGAGTCATGCAGCTTGACAAACCTCATAGGGCATAATGATTTTAATATAGAGCCACAATTGGTAGACATATCCATAGAGAGATCTCCTTCCTTTTCCCGACCCAACAAAGGACCTATACTAGTATTCCCTGAGTGTTAATTTGAAAGTGTTGGGAATCTATTACTCAGACTAGATGCACATGTAGTGGTATTGAATAAGTGTACTATAGGAAAGTAGGACTCATAAATGGGAATCTTACTTAGAGGAGTGCTAGAGGGTGCACCATTGTTCCATATGGTCCATGACTTATCCAACTATGATGAAGCAATGTCTAGGTCACCAAAAACATCATGAGAAATCTCCAACCGAGACTCCAATAATCCAATATTAGTAATTAAAGAGATAAACAAGTCCTCCAAAATGAAATCTTGTGGTGTTCGTCGTTACTTCCAAATATTTTCCAAATTATGCAGCTTGACACTAGAGGTCAACACATTCTCACCTCATTCCTTATTACCCCTTGACAATGACTCGGAGACATGAGAAGGTTTCTCTACATCAATCACTGTCTCTGATACTTTTTGCTTCCATATTTTATTAAAAAATTTCTTCTTGCAATTCGACATAATATGGCCATATTGGTCACAACAGACACACCGAAAAGGTTTATTAAGATAATCCAAGAGTTGTGTATAGGATTTACCCCCTCCACTAGCTCCATCGATTCAAACAAATCTTGACCCGGATCAATCTCAACCAAAATGTGAGTCATTGGATGTCAGGGACTATTTTTTTAGCTATCATTTGTTGTGATGAAATTCCCTAGGGTATCCCTTATTGCCTTCAAACAATGTTTCAATCATAAATCCACTAGTAGTTGTGGAAGTTCAACCTACTTCAGAGTATTAGCAAATTCCTTTCGAGCATCAAATAAAGGATGCCATAGATTGATGGCTATAAATTCTTATCCATAAACCACCAAGCCTTTAATATTTGAACTACATAATTATTGTTCAAAGAATGAATCCCATCCAATCATGTACCGACAGATGAATGATAGGCCCATACCCCATAAGAGGCGTCCACTCTTTCTGCACTAAGTGTTTAATGAACCTCTAGGAAATCTATGTCCACATAATTTACCAATCAAGGTTCGACCTTCCAAATTCCTAATCTGGTCCACATTGATATCCTCGCTTACCAACAAGGAGATACCACCGCCTCTTGACTTGATAACCCGACGTTTGTTCTTCTGATGTGTAGGCTCAACCTTAGGATTTAAAGTACAAGGTTGCATGACTTGGGGTTTTTTTTCCACCAAGCCCTAAACTTGGATTAGTAAATACAACCTCATTCTTCGTGTCCAAAATAGAGTACAAGCTCCCATGTAGGACCTCACGAGAAGGAAAGTTTAACAGATCACACACCTAAATCCCATGAAGACAGTCATAACCTTGCATAATGCCGGGAGAACTATCCTCACGAACTTTCAACAAAGGGGATGAAGAAAAGGTCTTCTACTCCGAGAGGGAATCCTCAGAGTAGTTTACAAGTTGCACCTCATATTCCATAGTTGATTCAGTAACCCTAGCCCAACTTCCAACCCCAAGATGGAAAAACCTGTCATAACTGAGTTGTCAAACTAGTACTCTCTCTCTCTCTCTCTCTCTGTAATTTAATTTATATTCATAATCGAATGTATAATTATATTCTTAAGGTGGTCATAACACTTGCCAAAACCAATAATGTGTGAGATTTTTGTTGCTTTTAAATTATATACTCTCTCTCTCTCTCTCTCTCTCTCTATGTAATTTATATTCATAATCGAATGTATAATTATATTCTTAAGGTGGTCATAACACTTGCCAAAATCAATAATGTGAGAGATTTTTGTTGCTTTTAAATTATATTGAAAAAGCTAAAATATAGTATTTATGTCAATATTCAACTTGATAAAAACACTCCCACATGCCTAACCTTCTAGGGTGTTCTGTCCAATTTTACGTCTTTATATAGTGATATAAAAAAGTGTCACATAAAATATCCTCAAAATAAAAACCCAAGGAATATCAAAGATCCTAATGTATAACAACTTCATAAAAACACTTCAAAATAAAGCATTTGAAGAAATGGAGAAGACACTATCCAATGATTGCTCTAGTTAAAACTCCTTTAGCCTATTGTTAAGCCTCATTCGAGAGTCCATCTTCAACCATTTTTAATTAAATAGATAAAATAAAATGAGAACAATTGAAAACTTCCTTCAAATAATTGACTAAAAATGTTAGTATCACATTTTGGACTTAACTATCTCTTCTTATCTAATTTTCTACCATTCTTCTAAACATATTATATAATATATAATAATTAGTATAATTCAGTTATATATATATGGTGAGCGATATTCAGCCTGACCATGTCATTTAATGTGCAAACAACAAGCTTGATGCTCGTTGGATCTCAAGCTACTTGAGATTCAAAGGGCATCAAGCCTGTTGATGACGCATTAAATATATAGGCGAGCAATATTCAGATTGCTGTAGGTCATTTAATGCGTTAACAACAGGCTTGATGCCCGTTGGATCTCAAACTGCTTGAAAGCCAACGAACATCAAACATACTATCAACGCATTAAATGACCTCCAACAAGCTCAATATTACTCACCTATATATATTATCATTATATTTACAAATAACACTAATAAATGCCCGTTGGATCTCAAACTGCTTGAAATCCAACGAACATCAAACATACTATCAACGCATTAAATGACCTCCAACAAGCTCAATATTACTCACCTATATATATTATCATTATATTTACAAAAACACTAATAAATGCCCGTTGGATCTCAAACTGCTTGAAATCCAACGGACATCAAACATATTATCAACGTATTAAATAACCTCCAACAAGCTCAATATTACTCACCTATATATATTATCATTATATTTACAATAACACTAATAAAATTACATCTTCCATTTTCATCACACAATTATATTTATCTTTATAACAAAAACATAATTAATAGTAGTGCCTTTGACTTATACACCTATCAAAATGGATTTTTGGCTTTGCTCTTATTTCTAGATAATGACCATTTTCTATTTACAAGACAAATTGACAATAATCTTTAGTCAACTATTTATTTATTTCTATTTCTAGATAATGGCCCCTTTTCTATTTATAAGACAAATCAACAATAATCTTTAGTCAACTATTTATTTATTCCTATTTCTAGAAAATACTCCCTTTTCTATTTTCAAGACATATCTATAATCTAGTGGACCATTTATTAACCCTTATTTCTAGATTATGGGCCTTTTTCTTGTTTCAAGACGGATCTATAAAACCCAGTCAACTATTTTTAAAGATTACGAATCATTATAACTTCAAATTTGAAATTAGATATGCCTTTATGATATTTAACCAAAACAAAATAAAGTCTACCCAACATGGATCCTCGTAAGTCCATTATGGTGTTCAACACCTTAGTAATATATTTGCAATTATAGGTGTACCTTTTTCATACTAATATTGTATGATTTCTTTTAATAAAATGTAGGTTTAGTTTTAGATAATTTATATATAATATTTTTGGTGTTTTTGATTGGAATCGAGCTATGTGATTTGTTTTTGAAATTGTAATTTTGGTTGCTAAAATTGCATTTTTTATTAGATAAATGGATTTAGTGTCTTTGATTACCATTGAGCTACTCCGATTACACTATTTTAATAACCCAAAACTACCATTTAGCGATTTAAGCAGAAAAAATTGTCGGATTTTGGGTGCAAATTGTTTAGAGTTTAGCTAACTTGAATAACTTCAACTTTTGTTAGATGCTTTTGGGTTTTGGGTTGTTGACCTGTTTCCTTACATATGAGGAAGACGAGCTTTTAGCCCATTAAAACAATGGCCTTTAAAGCATTCTCCTTAAAGCATTTTCCTTTAGATCGTTAAAAGTTCACTACGGAGTTATAAACTTAAACTCTAGTTTAATTATTTTTCCAATATTATCAAAGATTTTTTAAGACTCATGAAAGACACGCCAAGAGTTATATATCTCACTATACAATAACTATGCTAACACTGCCTATTGATATATCTCATTTTGGTAATTAGCCATATATATAAGTGTGTAGAGAGAAGACATAACTCTAAGTATCCATAAAGAAAAGTTGTTTTAACATGAGCTAGTATCACATTTTAGTCTTTAGAGATATTACACAACCAACCAAGGAATAAGTAAGCCATAACTTCATAAGCATTATAAAGTGTTTCTTTAACATAGGTAACAAGTAAAAAGTGTTTATTTCACGTATTACTTAACTATCTCATTTCAATAACTATGTATAATATAAAGGTCTCTACACACTCAATCAATGACTGCTATTCCAAAAGATATTTCCATAACACTATTCAATTGCTACCTTTAGGTCCTCAAGAAAAGACATTAAACAAATAATTTTACACAAGTCTAGTGTTTAACTATAACACATAGTCATTTTCTTACACATTATAGCTTTCAATTATGTCATTGATCGCACTTGTGGAAATGACCTTCACAATTTCTTGGGCATTTATTGTAGCTTGATAAATTGATCTATTTTTTTAATAAATTTTTCTTATCACGCCATTAAATGCACTTAGATTATGGGGGATCCATTAGAGCGATTCAATATGATCAATTTCGGCTAATCAATTGCAAGTAGGGGCATCTATTCCACTAAAGTCACCTAGAAATACAAGCATGCGATTACCATGACTTGAACCCTAGTGAGGGCTATATTAACTACCCACTTTCATCGACAAGGCAAGTTGCACTTAAACCTAACTATTCTCATACCTCAAACATCTTGAGGGAAAAAACAAGACAATGCTCTCTTTTACATCTCAACATCCCATTCCTACATTGCATGTACATACCACGATCTTTATATTAATGGGGACAACACCATGAAAGTGGTATCTCCTATTAACATAATGATTTATTGGTTGCAGGGTGCATATGCTTGCTTACTAACCTACCCTTCCTCTTTTGATATGTGTGATGTAGATCCATGTATATAAAATAATAGTGGGATACTCCTAGCTTGCAACATCTTGAAATAACTTCTCTCTGAATATAAAATCTCCTCTCCTCTCTTATGTTACCCTGCATTGGTTACGAGGACAAACCCATGTCTATTTATAAATCCCAACATACCATAAACCAAATACTCATAGAGATAACTAAAAGGAAATAATACCTCACACTAACTTAATATTTGACTCCTTAAGTAGTAAGAATGTTTTCTTAAGGGGTAGTCTATTTATTCTAGGTTTTCTACTTTAGGGCGAGTTTTGGTTAGGATCCATATACTCATAGAGATAACTAAAAGGAAATAATACCTCACACTAACTTAATATTTGACTCCTTAAGTAGTAAGAATGTTTTCTTAAGGGGTAGTCTATTTATTCTAGGTTTTCTACTTTAGGGCGAGTTTTGGTTAGGATCCATATACTCATAGAGATAACTAAAAGGAAATAATACCTCACACTAACTTAATATTTGACTCCTTAAGTAGTAAGAATGTTTTCTTAAGGGGTAGTCTATTTATTCTAGGTTTTCTACTTTAGGGCGAGTTTTGGTTAGGATCCATATACTCATAGAGATAACTAAAAGGAAATAATACCTCACACTAACTTAATATTTGACTCCTTAAGTAGTAAGAATGTTTTCTTAAGGGGTAGTCTATTTATTCTAGGTTTTCTACTTTAGGGCGAGTTTTGGTTAGGATCCATATACTCATAGAGATAACTAAAAGGAAATAATACCTCACACTAACTTAATATTTGACTCCTTAAGTAGTAAGAATGTTTTCTTAAGGGGTAGTCTATTTATTCTAGGTTTTCTACTTTAGGGCGAGTTTTGGTTAGGATCCATATACTCATAGAGATAACTAAAAGGAAATAATACCTCACACTAACTTAATATTTGACTCCTTAAGTAGTAAGAATGTTTTCTTAAGGGGTAGTCTATTTA